>VDFB02278118.1:0-21905 GCA_007258455.2 Sequoia sempervirens
CTTTGCAACTTTACACTGCTTGCATTTGACACTTTTTCCATCAAGTGAAAATAGAACACAACGGGAAAATAACTCTGAGATAACAAAAACTAAGAGAGGTTATTATAGAGGGGCCCAACATAATCATGTGGGCTCATATGAAGAGTTCTTAAGCATCACGGGTCAAAAAATTGCTGCTACACCTTGAAATAGTCCTAATTAGGCTCCCTCAATAAGGCACTTATTGGTTTTACACACTCCAAACCTCAAATATCCATTCCAAAACCTTAGAAATGTCAAACTAGGTTTTCACATGCAATCCCCATCCCCTAGAATGGTCTTCAATCAACTCTTCTACAAAACCCTACTTCTATGCATCACTTTTGCTTAAAAACTTGAAATAAACCAACTAGGGCATCAACCAAATTTTCCTAAATCCTCATCCCTGCTCTTTCCAACTTGAAAAAAATAAAATACAACCACCTACACCAATTCCACCAATTATTAAGTATTTTCATTGGTGGAATGGGTCACAAATCATTATTTTTGCTCTCAAACCCTCAAAACCATAGTTTCTAACTCATTTTTAGGAAAAACACTATAACTCACTCAAATCCTAATAAAATCAAATGAAAAAAGATAAAAATGAAATTTAATTCACTCCTCCATCAATTCCAATGCACAAATGATCACTTCCAGGCTGTACCAAAATGTACAAGTTGCTATAGCAGAAAAATTCAATGTAGGAAAATGTAGAAAATAGTGAATCTTTGTTATTCAATCCTCCAAATGTACATCCAACCCATGTTTCAACCATTAAAAATCATATTTAACCTTTTCCAATCATATCCAACTTACTACAACTAACTTTTAACATCCTAACTATTCAACTTCCATTTTGTACATCAAAAATGCAAAAGTTGCTATGCAACTTTTTTACAATTTTTGCAAATTTACCAAATTGACTCAAAATGACCCCTCCTAACCAAAAATGACCCAAAAAATTGCAACATGGTCTTAAATACCTTATTTCAAAACAAAAAAATTACCTTAAACATAAATACACTACATATTAAACCCCTTTTACAAAATGAAGGCCCAGGTGCCTTGCACCATAGGCACAATGCCTTAGGTACTCTGTTCCCACAAATCCTTTACAATGTCACTCATACATTTGAGATTCTTTTATAATGTCTACATAATAGGTGCTTATGATGAGGTTAAATTTAAATGAATAACTTTAGATTCCCTCACTAATCTTCACATGCTCTTTTATAATGGCTTCAAATCAGAATTGAGATTTGTTAAGATCATAAAAATAAGGATGTTGCATTACTTTTTTGGCTGAGATTCTCTTCGATGTCTCATAAATCAGAATTTTCTGCAAGGAGAGACAAATCAATTTTTAGTAGTTTACTTACAAATATGCAAAGTGAAAGAAGAAAAAGAAAGAGCATCTAAAATAGAAATGAAATGAAAATAGATGGAAGACACTTACAGACAACAAATCCACACCATTTGGTTAAAAATCGAGAACAAAAAGGCATAAATATTGATGCTTCCATTGAGGATAGGCATGCTAGTCTCTCAACTTAGCCACTCCTAGTCATACATCTTCACTGGGAGTTCCAAGATACCTATTGCACACAACACCTCTCATGAATAGAATAACTTGAAATTTGAGATGCTCTTATAATGTCTACATCATAGGTGCTCATGATAAGGTTAACTTAAAATGAATAATTTTAAATTCCCTCACCAAGCTTCACACATACTTTTATAATGGCTTAAAATCATAATTGATATTTTCAAGATAATCAAAATAAGGATGCTCCATTGCTTTTTTGGATGAGATTCTCTTGCATGGCTCATAAATCAGCATTTTCTACAAGGGGACACCAATCAATTTTTAGTAGGTTACAAATAGGCAAAGTAAAAGAAGATGATAGCATTGGCATCAAACAAATTAATTTTCATACAAGTATAAATTAATAAGAACCAATGTGCATACTTAAAAAATAATCCAACAAACCATCTGAGTCTGCTCTACTCTTTATTGTGTCAAGTATTGCCTCATGGTCAGACTCACGGACCTTCCACAAGGTCTTGTTCAAAGGTCTACCCCCATATTTGGTCAAACGAACATTGGATTCCATGAAAAGGTTTGAGTAATGAAGAATCTTATGATGCGTGTCAAAGTCCTAAAACAACCAATATTTAACACTCTTATGTTGGTACCTTCTAAGCCACATTCCAATAACAACAACTGAGCCTTTAAGGTATTCGATGTTTTATCCATCTATAATTGGGGCCTCCAATTTATTTTTGGCCTCAACACAATAACACAAGTAATATTTTGTTCCCTCTTCATTTTCTTCATTTGCAATAACTGCATAAACATTCCCTGCATTGATATGTGCAACAAATCTCTTGAAATTAGTCAACATTACGAATACACTACAAAGTAAGATAACAATAGGAATTTCAAAAACTAAGCAAGTAGATATATTACCTAGTTGAACTAGATCAGATACGTGGTCAAAGTCAACCGATGATTCCATCTATGTTAATTCCAATGCCGTCGGAGAGAAATACGTGTGAAGTGGGCTAAGATAAATTTTAAACCATTTCTCAACCCACTCCTTTGACTCACAATCATTCTAGGCTTGCATTGTACATGAAGAACAAAAGCATGCCATTTTTTGTGTATTGATACTCCATGAACCTGCATCTAAGCTAAGGAAAGAGTGTAGCTCACTTGATCATGTTAGTGTACAACAATCCTCATATGATTTAATGTTAGTATCATCCATCAACCAAAAAAATCTATGAACTGAAGACATACCTTCATTACCTGGACCCATCGAAGCATTACACCACTCGACAATTGATTTTGCATTTGTCAACTTTGCAATGTCTTTATACTTTAACTCTTCTCATGATATTTATCTTTTCACACATGCTCCGGCACCATCATACTCCCCCTTTCCATGCTTGGCCTCACAAAATTTCTACATATGTTGAACACCTATAATGACATGTATCCTGCTCAACCAATAGAACATGCACAAGTTCTTGAATTGTGCTACACAGTTATCTAACCATAGTATGTGCCAACTGTATGTTATGACCCTCTGAGCCAAATCACTATAGAACATTTGGAAGCAACCTTGCACAAACTCTGGAGAATGTGTGTGATCATCACTAATATAAAAGTGATACTCCCTCAATACCTTCATTTGGTCCTTTGTACTATCAGCTACATGAATGAATGTTATGTCCACAAATATCGAAACCTGTGTGGAGTTATAATATTATGACTACACCTCACATTGTGGTTGTAGAGTGTAGTTCTCTGCAAAGTCAACCACTGATACTATGCTGCAACTAGAAAGGTGTCTCTGAATAGCTTGAATTGTGTGTCCAACCATTGGACTCTATGGGTATGTCTTGCATACTCATACACTATATTATCACGAAACATGGACATAAACTAATACACTAGAATCTTCTAAATAACCAAATACACCTTTTTCTTGATTACCATCTTTTGTAACGTATGCCACCTCATCTGTGCTTTCCATATGTTGACATACTGGCATACGTTGCAAGCCACCGCAACGTTCACATGAACCATCCAAGCATGTTGTCCTATAGAATATTCTTCCATCCTCTATTTCACATAATTTTTTTTATAAGAACTCTCTTGAATATGTTGGTGGGGCTTCTATGCCACAATCCTACAAAACATCGTTAGTATGCAAATCTAAACATATAGACTAATAAAAATCATAATGGTTAGAGAATTAAATATGTAGTCTACAACTAAAAGTAGTGTATGTGTGATTTATATTGACATAAAAAGGTTTAATCATTTCAAAACATCTTTGATAAATACTAATTTTAAGATAATCCTGTTGAAATTTACAAAAAAAATGGGTTTGAGTCGTATCCAAAAAATGCTTTGGATGTGGCTCATAGTTCCGACTACCAATTCTCCTTCTTACCACATCCCTTTGATTCAGAGATGGCCTTGTTTTATTCTTCCAATACTCTTCAATTAGTGTTCTTAATGCTTCAACAACTTTTTTATCTTTTTGTGGTAGTCTCCTCGAGAATGCCCATAATTCATTTGAATCGGTTCCCTCAATTCTTTGTCTCCTTTGAACGGCTCTTGATAAAGTTTTTCTACTAATTCTCATTTGTTCACTCGTCTTTCTAATGAGATGATCTCTCTTTGTTTGACTACTTACCAAAGTCGATGCAATGACATGTCAGGTGAAATTACTATCCTTTTAGCATGAGGTCTTACCCACACTCTCATAAGCATCAATTAGACTCTTCACAATAGTGTTTTCACTTGAAGCATTCGATGTTCTCAATCCAAGAGTCTTCATGATGTTTTTATACTTTCTACCCCACATCATTTCAACAAATAGTTGACATCTTGCGGTCTCCTTTATCCTTTCAAAGAGTAATTTCCAAATATTATCAGCATATCTTCTACAAGTGTGTGCTAGAATCTTACCTTCCATGTGCTGCAAAATATTCTCATCAATATTAATAAAATGCTTTGGCTTTCTACGCAAAATTCTAGATGGTGTTCCCCTAGGTACATACATCTCAACATTATGAATTTCATCAATATGTAATTGAGATGGGCTAGATTGCGTACCTTCGATTGAGGGTGGATTAGATGACATACCTTGAGGTTCACATTGGGATGATGGCATACCTTCTTTGTCAAATCTGAGTGATGATGTACTCTCAACTTGATATGTGGTTGATGGTGTCCAACCATATTCACTTGTGGTAGATAGTGTCCCTCCATATTCACTTGTGCTTAATGGTGTCCCTTTGTATTCACGTGCGGTAGAGGGTGTGTCTCCAACTACAGTATTTGAATTTGTCTTACCATGATGATTTTGCATTCATTCCCTTTGTGTTGCCAATTCCTATTCTCTTTTTGATGGTTGAGGTTCCTCTTCAATTGGATTTTTTCATCAATCGTATCAAATTTCTTCTTTTCACTATATGTCGCCACCTATTCTCTCTCCTTTGCTTTTTTGGTTTCATACTCTTCATCTGTTAGTTTATTCCTTGTTCGTTTCCTCGACATGGCAGATAATTTTACCTATAGCATGGTAATGAGATGAATATTAGTTCCTAAAAAATGTATCCATTCAAATAAATGGAATATATGTCATTCAAAGCTTCATAAAAAATACTTACAATCATCCTGTAGAAGAGTATTTCTAGCATAGACAAAGGTCACATGAATTTTTCTGATGGAATGCCTTAAAGAAATTTGATAATGTGGAATGCCATGATTGCAAGATAGGCTCAAAATGGAAGCATGGACAAGGCATGCAAATAAAAATTCCTTGGAAAGCTAGCTCACTCACTAGCTTGTCAATGTGGTAGGGTTGACAAGGTAGGGGCAGCGTATATCACTATGGGACCCCATTTCTATGAGGCATACACTGCCCCTACCTTTTCAACCCTACCGCATTGGCAGGCTAGTGAGCTTGCTCACTAGCCTGCCAATGCGGTAGGGTTGAAAAGGTAAGGGCAATGTATGCCTCATATAAATGGGGTCTCACGGTGATATATCAGGCTAGTGAGCTCACTCACTAGTCTGCCAATGCAGTAGGGTTGAGAAGGTAGGAGAAGCGTATGCCTCATATAAATGGGGTCTCACGATGACTGTGAGACCCCATTTCTATGAGGAATACGCTGCCCCTACCTTCTCAACCATGCCGCATTGGCAAGCTAGTGGAGCATTGGTAAGCTAGCTCACTCACTAGCTCACTCACTAGCCTACCAATGCGGTAGGGTTGAGAAGGAAGGGGAAGTGTATACCTCATAGAAATGGGGTCTCACGGTCATCGTGAGACCCCATTTCTATGAGGCATACCGTGAGACCCCATTTCTATGAGGCATACGCTTCCCATACCTTCTCAACCCTACCACATTGGCAAGATAGTGGAGCATTAGCAAGCTAGCTCACTCACTAACTTGCCAATGCGGTAGGGTTGAGAAGGTAGGGGCAGCGTATGCCCACTAGTGAAATTTGGCAAATAAATGACTACGTGACTAAAACTTTTAGTCACGTGACTAACACTAGTAGAATTTGACAAATAAATGACTAATTTGGTCATTTATAAGTGACTAATTTGGTCATTGGGTAACATCACAACTAAATGACTAAATAAATGACTAATATTAGACAAATAAAAATGACTAAATAAATGTGCTCATTATTAAAATCTTGGCCATAATTTTCATTTTAATAAACATACTCAAACCTTCGTCAAGACCTTATTTTCGATCGTAGCCTGCCATAATTAATAATAAAATATTACAAATAAAATTACTAATTAATAGTTTTTGTGGAATAAATATTTTGTTTTTGCTGAATAAAATTACAATAATATTCTAAAAAATGTACTTATTTCCCCTTTTAGTCATGGTCTCTGTCATCAAATCCCACTCAAAATGGCATGGGCCTTAATAATACACAAATCACAAAGCCTAACACTTGAAAAGGCAACAATCAATATCAACAATGTAGATCAGTATGACCTCACATTAACAACTATTTCTAGAGTGTGTGAACTTGCAAGCCTATGCATAAAACTAGCCTTCACATTTCAATGATATGCACGCATGCAACAAAGTCCATAGGTAGCTCGTCGAAAGCAAGAAGAAGAACACTTATTGGCATTATCAAATTCAAACTCTTGAATGAACACTAATACAAAAAAGAACTATAGGTTAGTTACTTTGATTTTATCAACTATATTTTTCCCACTTCCAACCAAAAAACCCTCATTGCATACTTAGTTACAAAGTGTCTCCAATGATTAATCCAAATTCCTTCTTTCAAAAAAGTAGTCATACACTACACATGAAACATTAATATCAACTTGCTCTAAAACATGACCAAAAAAACATCTTTCTTTTCTCTTTCTAACAATTTTCCTACAGGTATGCAAATACATAAAAGCAACAACAAAATAAGACCAAACACTCTCACAACTCAACCATTTTGCTGGCACTAAATGCCATTGGAGTTCCTCATTTATGTCATATTTTATTTCGACATTAAGTCCCAACTCCAGATTTTCTCGAGATAATTTCCTTTCACAAACTAGATACTCATTTGTAGATTGTCATAGCAATATTTGCAATTACAATCCTTCAAATTTGAATGTGGATTTTCTTTTCTAGGATTGTAATTGAATGCACCTAAATCCTTATGATATGGCTTCAAATTTGAATGTACCTTTACTTTTCCTTTATAGTAATTGAACGTCTTATGTAAGGGAACTCCAATTATTTGGAATTCATGTCATTATGAAAGAACACTCATTATTTGCAAGCTTTCTTGCTACCTCTTATTTAAAGTTCTAGTATAATTAGCCTTTGTGGATTGAGATGGATTATATTCAGAATATGAAACATCTTTATTATGCAAAAACAATATCTATTGATCTATTTGATGTTTTCTTGATTGTACTATTTAGATATCTATGTTCATATATCATTGGTAGATATAAACAACAAAAAAATAGAACAACTATTAAGCTTTTAAACTTTAAAAATCTACACAAATGACTAAAAAAATAGGAAAAATTATCTGCACAAATGATGACAAAGGCTTCAAAAAAGAGAATCAAAAGAAAAGGTAATTTGTAGGTATTGGCAACACAAATTACTGTGCATGATCTATTAGTTTAAAATCTATTAAACTTTAAATTTATTTCAAAAAACATAAACTATATTGCCTGTAGTATCCAAACACATTGACAACAACTTTAATAATACTACTACTTTATGTAGTAACCAACTGTAAACTTGAAGACCAAGATCCAATTTTTTCAATTTTGGTTAAACACTTTTTGACATTCTTATGTGGTTTTGTTATTTGTTTTTTTGCAACATCAACTTTTGCACGAAATGAATGAGAAGTAATTAGTGAACATCATGGCTTTCAAATCACCCCCACTTAAAAGCAAAAAGTGAAGATACTAGCTAATGTCTTTTAAAGGATTAATTTGAAGGGAATAGATATTATTTTAAAACTTTAGAACATGTCTATTATAAGGGTTACTTGTCTTATTGAAATATATAAACGCTCATCCACTAAAATTGAATGGCTACATACACAAAGAACACAAGAAAAGATTATATTGTTATGATATATTCGAGAGTGCTTCATTATTTCAAATATTATGAGAACATCCTTGCAAAATCTATTTTGTGCATATCCTGCAAACGACACCACATTTCTTTGATGCACTTTTTTAAATAGTTCACAAGCCTCATCTATACTTTACATTTTCCATACATGTCTATCAAAGCATTTCCAACTAAATTATTTGAAAAAATTCCCCCTTCCATCAAATCTATACCATGTTCCAAAAATCCCATTTTGGGATAGGTGGGGAGAATGCTAGCTTTACAACTACCAATTTGATTTTCTTGAAAGTTTCTTAATCTTTGTCAACAAATCCATTTTGTTCGTGTCCTGCAATCATAGCATTCAATGTGACCAAATTTATTTTGAGGCACATTGTCAAATAGTTCGTGTGCCTTGTCTATGCTTGCACATTTTGCGCACATGTTTACCGCTCTGGTTGTAACTACATCTGTCCAAATTCCTCTATCCTTTAGATGCTTTGATGGATGTCCATACCCTATTCCAAAGCTCCCATTCAACACAAGCTGCAAGGATGCTAGCAAAGGTTGTAGAGTATGCCTTTAAGGCCATCAACCGCATATGCCTGAAAGTTTCTAAAGCCTTTTCAACAAATCCATTTTGTGAATATCCTACAATCAGGGCATTCCATGAGAACTCATTTCTTTAAGGCATTAACTCAAACAGTTTGTGTGCCTTGTCTATCCATCAACATTTTGCATACATGTCTACTAGGGAAGTTGTGAATACATCATCTTACAAAACCCCTCTATCTTTGATCCTGTGAATGATGTGCATAGCATGTTCCAAAGCTCCCATTTCAGCACAAGCAAGGAGGATGCTAGCAATGGTTGAGGACTCTGGCTTTACACCTGCCAATTGCATTTGTTTGAAAGATTCTAAAACCTTTTCAACATACCCATTTTGTGCATTTTCTTTTTTTTGCATACAGTGAAACAGTGTGACACGCTCTGGAAACCCATGTCTTCTTATCTTGCAGTAGCTAACTTCTATAGTGTGGGAATTTAAGTCGTGCATGGGTGGGCGAGCGACACCATTAAGTGGCTAAAAAAATAGTGCAAAAACTAATAAGATCGATGGTGCACTTGTTTTCAATCATTGGCCAGGTGCTGTGGAAAGAGGTCAACCGTTGATTTCAAAGTTTTGGTTGATCTCTCTCAAATTGGATACGCCTTCGATGTAAAATATATAGGAATATGTGTGGACACGAGTGTAATAGAAAGCTAATTATAGTAAATATATGATAATGAGAACATATGGATAAAGCGAAATATATAGGAATATGTGTGGACACGAGTGTAATAGAAAGCTAATTATAGTAAATATATGATAATGAGAATCTATGGATAAAGTAGAGTTAAATGGATAGAAATGAGTGAGTGGAGGATTGGATGGTGGAAGAAGGGATTGAAAAATGTGCCCACCTTACATGGGAGTGCTTTTGTCAATATGTATGTTTATTAAAATTGTTCTAAAATTAAATTGGAATTAACATGGGTATTCAAATTTCATTATTAAAATAGATAGAAATAATTATAATCTTTTTTCTTTTTTTTAATAAATGTATAAAAAATAAAAATATATGGATACTTGATTACTGCTTTTTAAACAAGGTTGTGTAGAAGGATTTTTAAAAATGTTATTTAGTGATTTTTTTCATTATTAAGTGAAAAAGTCCCTAGGTTGAATGCCTATGGGATAGGTTCATGTTGGGACCTATTTTTGGAGATTTGGATAAGCTTTGTCCCTCCTAAAGTTCATATGAAGAAATTTTACAAGATTTAACTTGGCTATGAAACAACTTGACTTTAAGTCATAAAATCTCTTTTACCTAGGTTCATACATCCATCTTGGTATATTTTATCTATAAAACTCTCGAAGTTTGTGGGAGTTACATTCAAAGTTAGGGCTAGAGTTCAATTAGAGTTCCCTCGAGATTCAATTAGGCTTAAGATTTAATTAGGATAAGGGTTAAGGTTAGGGTTGGCTGGGGTAGGGTTAAATTAGGCTAAGGGTTAGTATTAGTGTTAGGGTTAGGGTTCAAGTAGAGTTTTGATTCAATTAGAGTTATGATTCAATTATAGTTATGACTAAATCAAGATTATGATTTAATAAAAAAACAATATTCCACTCTTTCACTCTGAGTTTTATGAATTTTAATTTTCTGTTGAATATGCACATCTTAGTGCGATGATCAACTATTTGGGTGAGTAGGAGTTAGTCACAACCATTTTGAAGTTTGGGTTTTCCATTTACACTTTTTCAAACTTGAAAGACACTCTTCTAGGGAATTTGTCCTTGTTTATAAGTCAGTAATCCAAACCAACTTCAAATAGGGTTCCCATTGGGCTTCAAATAGCTTTATGGTTAGAGTTAAGCTTCAATTTGGGTTAAGGTTCAATTGATTAAAAATAGAGGTTTTGAGAAGGATATCTTTTGGCGTCGTGTACATATATTTTTAAAATATAGGTATGCTAGTTTATAAATAAGACGAGAGCGAAAAACCCTTGAAAAATAGTTGGGCTAATTAGCCAACGTAAAAAAATGACCATCAGAAATCAATCCGATCGTCTTGCATGCCTTGTCTGTGATTATACACTGGAGAAAATAAGCTCACGAATTTAAAAAACACTAAACATTGTTGAAGGTTTTGTTTTAGGGTTTAACAGTCCCAGGTTAAAGAATGAATTACAGGTTCAAGAATCTGTTGGGCGCTCCTTACAGAGGAGGCAACGCGGTCCTGTCAAACAACACACAATTGTTAATGCCCGTGGGCAGCCACATAATAGTCATTGACCTCGTTAAATTTGAAACAGTGACGCTCCCCTGTGAGAACCCAAAAAACATCTCGCGAATCGCCGTCTCCCCCGATGGAACTCTACTTCTCTCCGTAGACCAAGCAGGCAGATGCTTACTCATTAATGTGCACTGTCGCGTTATTTTGCACCAGATTTCCTTCAAAGGTGTCGTCACCGCCATCAAATTTAGTCACGACGAATCCCATTTCACCGTCGCTGTGGGGAAATCCATGTAGGTATGGAGAACGCTGGCTTTTAGAAAAGAATTCATGCCATTTGAACTTGTGTGAACTTTAACCGGCTGCAATGATGTCGTAACTTGCTTGGACTACAGCCCAGACGGATACTAGATAATTGTCGATTCGAAAGACTTGTGTGTCAGGTTTTTTTGCCTAAAAATTGTGGAAAACTATCGGCCAGTCAAGCTACTGGGCCACCGAGATGTTATTGTAGGTGCATTTTTTTGGGTTTCGAAGGGAGTCATGGACGGCGCTTATTCTGTTTCAAAAGATGGCGTAATTTTCAGCTGGAAATTTTATTTGGACGACACTATCCAAAATAAGGTAATTTCTAACAATGGACATGCTGATGTTACTTTAAATGTGAGAAATTTAGTCAAGAAGAGGAAGTGGGAGGATGAGGACAATGCGGAGGATTTCACTGTGCTGATAAACTGTAACCAAAAATTTGAAAACCCAAAAGCCCTAAACCCTTGTAAAATCCTTTCTGCAGAAGCAGATGCTGAAACTCATAGTGGACTGGAATATGGCCACAATAAGATAATTAAGAGGCAGGAAAACAGTGGCCACAAAACTGAGACAGATGGAAATTGTGAAGAAATCATTAAAATGTTGGTAATGCTCTTGTTCCAGAGTCAAAGGCTACACGGGAAGACTTGAATTTACGCCTGCACCAAGGGCGATGGGAGTTACTGAAGAAGGATTTTTTCATGCAGCCGGGGGCACGTTTGACTGCTTGTGACTATCATTTGGATCTCGAGTTAGTAGTTGTTGGGTTCTCTTTGGGAATTTTTGGAATCTACCAGATGCTAGATTTCACTTGTATTCATTTGCTTTCTATAAAAAGGGAGAAGATTACTACGACTGTTTTCAATGGGCTGGGTAATTGGTTGGCTTTTGGGTGTGCAAAACTGGGTCAGCTGCTTGTGTGGGAATGGCGATCGGAAACTTATATATTGAAACAACAGGGTCATTATTTTGATGTTAATTGCTTGGCCTTCTCACCTGATTCACAACTCTTAGCAACAGGAGCAAATGACAACAAAGTCAAGGTTACTTGAAATAGCCAGATTCTTCTTGTTCATGCATTTCCCTTGTTCTGAATATGTAAACAAATGTTACATTCTACTCTCGATGATTGATTTCCTGAGGGAAATATAGTTGACACATTTTTACTTTTGTATATGTTTAAAATTGTCTGCTAGTTTGTTTTGATTTTCATTAGTTATCTTGCTGAAGAAAGTATTGTTAAATATGAACAGTTTCAGTATTCCTAGCATGTGCATATATTCTTTGATTTCAGTGTATTTTGTTGCACCTTTTATTCAAAACTTTGGAGTTTTATGTTCGTACTTGTTTATGCTAATTAATTCTTAAGAAGATCCAACTAGAAGCTTTGTTATTTTTACTTGTTGTGCATTTGGATAGGTTTGGACTGCTTCTTCTGGCTTCTGCTTTGTAACTTTTGCAAAGCATACAAATGCAGTTACTGCTGTTCATTTTTTCCAGGCAATCATGCACTCCTTAGTGCATCAATTGATAGCACAGTGCGTGCTTGGGACTTGTTTCGCTACAGAAATTTTTGGACTTTTACAACTCCTACCCCCAAACGGTTTGTTTCCTTAGCAGCATACCCAAGTGGTGAAGTGATATGTGCTGGTAGACTAGACTCTTATGAGGTAATTTACTATTGAGACTGGTTTCAGAAGGTGGTTTAGTAGTAGCTTTTTAACATTGCAAATCAAGGCACGTGTCATTACATGTCGTTCAGAATTGTTTCATTTTTTTTAGAGAAATTAAACATTTATTTGATGAATAATTGTGCCATGTTAACTAATTAAAACTGCAGATTTTTTTTTGGTCAATGAAGACGGGGCAACTATTGGATGTAATGAGTGGTCATGAAGGGCCTGTGCATGGATTGGCATTTTCACCAATGAATGTATGAGATATATTTTTGCTTGAACTTTAATCTATGTTTATAAGTCATGATTAATCCTTTTCAAGCTTGCTTAATGCTATTGGAAACTCTACAACAGACATTTCTTTTTCTGAAGAAATTTCAGTTTGTTCATGCCACTCAATATTGGTAGGATTTGTAGGATTCATAGGTACCACTTCTTTACTGTCTGATTCAAAGTCAGTTTAGCATATGGTATTCCTGGTTGCATGAAAGGAGTTTATACAACTTAATGGCTTCTAGGTTTGCTAACCCATTTGACATTAAGAAATAAAAGGGCTTTTTTTGTAATAAAGCATTGTTTAGTGTCAACGGGTTTGTGGCATGGCAACAAACTACTGGTTTCAGATACACCATAAATGATTCTCTGATTTGAACTCTGATATTAAGGTGGACAGCTTTACTAATATAATATTCTAGAACATAAATTACAAGAGTTGTCAATTTCCAGGATTAAGGATTTTCAAATGACAGGTGGACAAAGATTGTAGTCTTCTAAGTTATTTTATGGAACTGGTCAAGACCTCTTGATAGCTCTTATATAAGCTAAGGATGTCTGAAAGGCTGTTTTGTAAATGGTAATCATTTGAGCCTCTACATAAGGCAGATAGCTAAAAAGGGGTTAATTCAGTGAATATTGTGCAAAACACATTTTGCACGAGAGAAACGACAAAAATGGAAAGCAGAGTCATCAGCCCATGTCAAAGATGAATGCAGCATGATTGGTAAATTTGAATATTGTTGTTGATATAGTCAGGGAAGTTGACATTGAATTTATTAGGGGGTTTTAGGTTAGTTTGTTGATTGATACAAAGTAATCTTTAGCTATCTGGTTCTAGAAAAAATGCATGGGATGGCAAGATGATTGTGTTTCTTGATTCACTTCGCTTTGAGATATTCTGAAGCAATTCACACTGTAGTGATCAATGCTTTGTTTAACAAAGCTAATAGTAAAAAATGATGTTAAAGTTGAAGATTATTGTTGCAGGACAAAGGCAGTCGACATTGGTTGCATTTAGAGTTTGAAGGTTATTTTGTTGTTTTTATGGATTTTCTTTATAATAGCCATCTTGATCTGGAAATCATGTCTAGGATGGAAAATTACCCAGGTCATGTTTCCAGTTCAACTTCTTCCAGGCTTTTTGAATCCCATTTGTTCTTAATTTTGGACATATTGTGGACCCATATTGCAGCCTTGGAATTCCAAACCTTAACATTAGTGAGGTGATGTCCAATTCCTTTTATCACCTTGACATTATGGCTACTTTTTTTCTTTTATGTGTGTTTAGGTGAAAGGATATCCTTTTCTCTGCCACCACATTAAAAAATAATCCCTAAATACACTTGCTAAGCATGCCAATTTGTGACATATACTAAAAGAGTGCAAGGAGTTTAACTAAGAAAAACAAGGTTGGGCTAGTGTGAGAGGGGCTGAGACTCATTATGGAATTCAAGTCCTGAAAGAAGGAATTTTTTTTTCTGGGGGATGGGGGGAATGGATGACAGGATGAATTTGTATCTCTATTGGGGGCAGAGACCCAACTACATAATCCCCACAATTTCGCAGAACAATTATCCATCAAGACCATTAATTCTTGTTCATTTAACTTGTTTGTGGTTTACATTAGGAGGCTTGGATAGATGACCTCCGACAAGCTACTCTACACACTTAAAACAATTCTTCAATATAAAAGCTAATTAGCCGATAGGCTATTCAATGTGGGGGAACCCCACTGGGATTTCCCCTAGTTTGACGCCGGAAAACTACGGGTGGGACACAGCTGAGCTATTGGCGAACCCAAAGACTTCGCAAAGAACAAAGAGCTAGAAGTTATTCACAGCCGGTGGGCAATGTTGGGAGCGCTGGGGTGCGTGTTTCCTAGGTTGCTGAGCCGAAACAGGGTGAAGTTTGGGGAGGCAGTGTGGTTCAAGGTGGGCGCACATATTTTCAGCGAGGGTGGCCTGGACTACTTGGGCAACCCCAGCCTTGTCCACGCGCAAAGCATTGTCGCCATCTAGGCATGCCAGGTCATCCTCATGGGTGTCGTCGAGGGCTATTGGGTGGCCGGAGGCCCACTTGGCAAGATCACAAATCCACTCTACCTAGGTGGCAGCTTCGACCCTCTTGGCTAAGATTCAAATCTAGCAATGAACCAGTTGGGTAGACTTAGACAATTCAGATTTGAATACCCATTTTGTTTTCCTATCACAAGGTCTCGAGAAGGACCCTATTTACTGATGGAAAGAATTTTTCCTATCGAGGGTTATAGTGTGGTTCCATGGGGACATTTGGATCTATTTTGGAGGGGAAGACGTTGTATGGAGGGAGTGGGGAAAAAAATGCTAGAAGATTAATTAGCTGAGCTGCATGTTGAGCCCCAGTTTTTCGCTTTGAGGTGGTTGCGTGTACTTTTTGGTCGAGAGTTTGTGCTACATGATCTATTGCTCATTTGGGATGCAATATTCTCAGCACCAAACAACTCTTCTCTTTTATCTGAAGATTCTAACCATTTAACTAATATTGCATACTATGATCGTGGCACATTTATTTTAGCAATGGCAGTATCAATGCTCCTACATTTAAGACCATCATTGCTAGCTTGTCTAGATGCCACAACTTGCCTTAAGAAATTGCTTAATTTTCCACGCAATTCTGATGTTAGAAAGTTGATTGAAAATGTTGTGTCAATTCAACCTATTGCCATGAATTCAGTTTGCATCACTCCTTACCTGACAAAGATGGGCTTGAATTTGGACTACACTAGAATGGGTAAACACAGAAGAAGTATAAGTGTTTCTCCCATGTGCCAGATACCTACAATTTCTCATACAAGTTTCATAATAAATGAAAAATCCAGTCCATGGTCACCTGATGGATCAAGGGTAACATTACCATAGGGTTACTAGGAAGAAAAATGGATAATTTCTATACTGCAGAAAGTGATGCCTGAAAAATCTTCCAGCAATGAAGTTCAGGATGATAATGGCAAGGACTCAGTTGGGCATGATGGTGAAATTATTTCAGTAGATTATTCAAATCTACAACACCTTGTTTTAGATTCAAATGAGGCAACAGAGCAAGCAACATACATCAAGAAACAAAAATTGTGGAACATCTCTGAAACATGACCTAGATGTTGTTTCAAATGGAACTCATGACTCTAAGAATGAAACTTTTGGGAAAGCATCTAGACACAAATTGTTTGATGACCAGGTGGAGGTAGGCTCACAGGCTGAATTTGATGTTGATAAATTGTTGATATCTACTACAAATGAGCAAGTAGTGTCAGTTCAATCAGTACAGGGAATTCCAGTGACTAAATCTATGGAAAAAAAGAGTTCAGAATGTCATATCAATGATGTAAATAAAATACGAGTGGCAATTCTTCGGCAATTCAAGAAGAATTTCCAAATCAGAGTAAAGATGTGGGTAATGGATTATGTCAATCAAATCAATGCAAAGAATCACATGCTGACTTGAAGGAAATATCAGAAAAATTCACAACAGGCAATGCTTCCCAGATGGGTGGGATTCTGACATTTTGGAGAAAACAAAAGCCTTCAGTAGTAGCACATACTAGTAGGCCTTGATGGATGTGGAATTTTGTTCAGAATATTCTCGAGGAAAAAGTTAATAAGGAATCTCATAAGGATAGATTGGCAGAAAATTGTAATGATTCATCTAGAAGTGAGAAAGTGCCTCAAGAAGATAAAGTTAATCAGACAGCAACAACTAATGATAATACGCTTGGTGATGAATTCTCAAAGCCAAATTCTGATTTAGATTGTAGGAAGCTTGAAGGAAACAACCTGGCTCCTGGGGAGAAAAGTATTGATGATTATTTTAAGGATGAATCCATAACTTCAAATGCTAATATGGCTTGTGGGAAGAAATTGTTTGAGTATGCCTCTCCTGTGAAGAGTACCCTTGATTGTGATGGTAAGCAATCATTGCAGAAAATTATCACACCCTCACATATAGCAGTTTCTTCCACACCTTTTTTGGAACCTGTTGTTGATGATACTTATGGTACCACTTGTAGTAACGATGTTAATTGTATAGAAGTGCTTAATGGTTCTGCCATAAACACATCACAAAGCCCTGCAGAATTAAGCACCGCATCAAGCGGTGACAACCCATCTATTAATTTGAGATTTATGGGACAATCCATTCTTCAGAAAATTTAGGTAGGCTTATCCTTAGGAGATCAAGTGTTACTTCTGATTGATAAAGATTTTTTTTTCCTCAATGGAAGATCTATTGTTCATTTCAAATCCAATAGGGAATCAAGCAAATGAATAAAAAGTTTTCTTGAATATTTTAGTGCATGTTATCGTTGTTTGGGGACTGAATATTGTTTTACAAGTAGCTTTTGTTTTTGTTTCGTTTGCAGGCCCTTGAATCATCTTTTCTGCAAGATGAGATGTTAAGAAAGGATGGTGCAGCATTGAATGCATTGACAGAATTACGACAAATTGGCAATAAGTTATTACAAATGAAATAACGTGCAGGTGTACCAGAGATTTTTTATTATTATATGATAAGGTTCTTGTAATATTGAATTTGCCTCGTGCAAGTGTACTGTCTCAATTACATAATGTTGTCATCCATATTGTCTTTCAGAGAGGCTTCAGTTTTTAATCCATTGTAATTCCTTCCCTTTTCTCTTTTGGCCATGCTGAAGCTAACTTACATAGAAAGAGACTCTTGTGTAAAAGATTTATCCAATCATATGGCATAGGCCTGTATCCCATATGAAGATACTTGCCTGGAATTGTTTTTCTGCCATTGTTATGTGGAATTTCAGTGGACAAAATATCCTAAGCTGTATAGTGAGTGAAAAAATATTCACGTATATTTATTTTGGGTTATTACATTTTTTTGTTGAAAATAAAGTCAGCTTTTGAAAAGAACTTCCCAGAGTAATCTACCGTACTTGATGCCAATCATAAAAATTAAATAGCCTAAGCTGAAAATCAAGGTTGTTAAGAATTATTTTAGATGGATTGTTTATGGACTAAACATAGGTTATGATATAAGGTTTGTTAACTTAAATCATAGGTTAGGTTGTTGGGTTGTTAAGAGGTAGTAACAATACCCACGAAGAGAATGGCATATAGTTGAGAGTTGGGTGGAATGGGATAAGATGTCCTAGAAAATAGGATGTAAACTACCGTATGAATACCCTTAAATATTGAATAAAAAATAACGGTGTATTACATTGTAATCGTATGTGTTTGCAAGAATTGTTCCTATACCAAAAAATCTACAAAGGTTCAAGAACCAATACAGAAAAATAGAGGGTCTCAAAATATACTCTAGACACTATAGGTGAGCTAACTGGATTAACCATATATATGTTTTCAGAGTTGTATTTGTCGAGTACTCTTGAGTCAATTTTTTTTGGCTTGCCGAGAACTCTCTGAGTCCGAGTGTGCGAACCATGCTCTCAATATTATAATATTTTATGTGTTAATCTGAATATAACCATAAAGTTTATACTTTTTTTTTTAGACTGGAGGAATCGGAAATGGGTAGTTACCCCCCTATAAACTGCAGTGCACTTGGTAAACTTTTTCATGCGACTAGTGATGTTGGCGCGACCTGCCCTCCAGTACCACAAGGACGATAGCGAGACTAGACCTTGTGACCTCTTTCTTGTAACGGGATGCTTTAGCTAATCAAGCTAGGCCTACCGCCCCAAGTTTACACTTGTTATTACTAATATCAATTTTTAGTGATTATTATTGTTTTTCAGGCCTAAATTTAGGAATACCCCAAAAAGGGACAATACAACAGCTGTATTTTTCTATATTATTCATTTTTGTCATTTTATAGTTGAAACTTTCAGCCTTTGGGCAATTTAAAATAATTTTTATATAATATATATGCACATTGTCAATGAATGCAATTAAAATTTGTTAAAAATTCATTTGTTTGTCACTCTCTCTGAAATGAAAATAATAAATATCAATTGAACTTCAATATTATGTATTAACATTCTATGATGTATATGATGATTTCCTTATCAATGCTATCATATGAATATTTTAAATTTTCTATATTTTTTAAATTTTCTCTATTTTCTCAATAGTTGCCCCTTGTCATTCCCCAAAAAATAGCCTCCCTCCTGTCCCCGTCTCTGAAACGCATCCCCCCATCCCCCGCCACCCTTGTCTCAGAAACTTGAGGTAACATAGAAAAATAGTGCTAACAGGGAGAAAATACACATTGTGTTTCACAGTCAAAGACAAAATCCATTTAACAGCTCTAATTAATAAGACTACACACAAGATTAAGACTACACACAAGATGGCACACAATCTTAAATGCCAAAATGTTTGGATAACCTTTCTTTGCCATCCAAGAGTTGAACATCCAATTTTTATCTGTATTGAAATTTGCTCCAAATGTAAACTTGACCTACAATTCTACAAGCGTGAAACTGATCAAAATTAGCAGTACAGGTGGGAACTTGAAATTTGCTCTTCACATGTTTGGAAACTCTCTTGTCATTCCCCCGAAATGAGTAGCCAATGATTCATTAAAGATATTTAAGAGTCTTTAAAAGGCAGCAGACAGTTTTGGAATAGCAGCAATTATATATATTAAGACAACACTCCTAAAGGCAACAATTAGATATATAAAAGGTTGTAATTAATATATAAGGGAGCAACAATCAGTATAAGGCAGCGATTCATCCTTTAAAGGTAGCAATAACATTATGGAAGGTTGTGGGTTAGTTAAAGAAACAATAATTAATGAACAGTTATGACTCTTTCAAAGGTTAGCAACCATGAAAGGGTGTGTTTCTTTGTAAAATGAATGGTTGTGACTCTCCCCACCATGAAAGATATAAAAGGGGGAATAAATGAGTGAGGAGAGGCATGAAGGGAGAATGAATAGGAAATGGAGTGAAATCAATGAGTCTGATATGGAGTGAAAAGGAATTGGAAATCTGAATACGATAGCAAATTGAAAGAAATAGAATATCATCTGAAATTAGAGTAGATATCAAGAGGCATGTGTGAAGAAGATAGCTCAATGAGAGATAGATGAAGACAAATAAAATCAATGATAAGGGAAGTAAGCTAAGTATAAATTCATATACTAAAATATATATATATAGATAGATAGATAGATAGATATTATATGATTAGGCAATAATGATGCTTTCAGCAATCATTAATCCTTATTAGGAATTATTCATTGATTTAACCTATTTGTGCCTCTTTAAGCAATATCTCCTGAATATTAGAAATAGATTGAATCATCTTCAGACAGATATTTACATTCAGGAAACCTATATCTACAGACTAATAAAGAGATTAAACAGCAAAAGCAGATCAAACTTCTTTTGATATAAGTGAACTGTATTTTGCAAACAACAAACTGGTCATTTAACATTGTCGTATGCCATTTGATATATATTTTGAATACAAAAATTTCATGCATTTTATGTAAAACATAATAAGAGCGGCGCTTCTAATTAAATTATTGGTCCAACATTAAGTTACTTATTCCTCTACAATCAATTATGGGAAGGAGAGGAGGAAGTACAAGGGGGGATAGTAGCTACGAGGTTCCCTTCTAAGTAGGCCACCCATAATGGATGATTGAAGTGTCTACCATTTGTGGGCCAAGAGGGTTGCCTATCCACCCTTGGGATTAGAAAGAGGAATACTCTAGGCATCCTATTGTGGCTTCCCCTCCAACCTCCCCGATGGTTGATTTTTGGAGTGGATAATAACCTTAAAATTGTGTTGATATTTAGTTATTTGTTTTAAGATCAATGAACCCTATGTATGCTAAATAATTTAAGGATGTTGTAAATAGTACAAGTGATCAAACTAATTGTTTATGGATTATAATATTGTCTAACATTATTGTAGGGTTAAGATTGGAGTCTATTGGTAAGTTGTAATTTAATAGGATATACTTCTTATCTTCCCATTGAAATTGTGCTTTTTAGGTAAAATCTAAGTACATCCAAAAAGGGGACATTACATCTCCAAAGAGTTTTTAGGGGAGTAGAAAAATGCAAACAAATCTTGAAATATGATCTACTTGCTTCTATCTCATATATAGTCAGACTTGTTTCTATATATGCCCCTATGTTTTATTGTAAACTAGAGTCACAAGTTTGAAAGCTTTCCAAATAATTTTTAGGGGAATAGAAAAATAAACAATGCAAACAAATCTTTAAATATGATCTGCTTGCTTCTATGATTCTATCTCATATATAGTCTGACTTATTTCTATATATGCCCCTATGTTTTATCGTGAACAATAGTCTATGTTGGATTTTCCATTAAGCAGTTTTGTCCAATATATTTTCTCTACACCTAGTAACATACATTGACATCCTACCCACCCCTACCCATCCTCATCCCCTGTTCCTCAAAGTGGGTCTGTGGATTCTCACCCTTCCTTTAAACCCAAGGCTATAGTGATGGATAAGCCTAATCCTACCCTGGTGGTGAAAATTCATGTGCATCCCACTAAACACCATCCAGTTGCCACCTCAGTCTCCATTTATCCATCTTCATAAACCTCTCTACAAAAGCAAAGCTATTTTGAAGGAGGGTCCCTTTGCTACAAACCCCATTCTCAGTCACAAACTACCTGCTAATCTCTTTGTGACTAAACATCCTAGGTTTAGGCCCAAGAAAGATCACCATACCCCTCAACCCAAGATTTCTTT
>VDFB02278121.1:0-21175 GCA_007258455.2 Sequoia sempervirens
CTTATCCTTTACCCACCTAAGAATAATGTGTCACATCAACCAAATAATAATATTTTTGCTCATACATATAACACTAGAAACAATCCACAACCAAGAAAAACACATTTGAAATCCCTCCCATTGTCTAACCCTATCTTTCCTAGTGACCCTCATTTGCCTCCACATAATGAAAAGGAGTACAATCTTGTTGAACAACTAAAAAATAATCCTACTAAGATATCATTGTGGGACCTCATCCAAGCCTCCCCTCATTATCACAACATGATTCAAAGTGCTTTACAGCAAGTTCCCATCCCTTCTAATGTGCAACCAAATGACATAGCAGCCATGATTCAAGGAATAAATTTTGACATTGTTTTCCATGAAAGTGAAGTCCCTCCTTCGGAAGTGCAAAAACAAAATGATGCTTTGATGATAATAAATGGATACAATAGAAAAGACATAAAGTGAACCCTTGTTGACAATGTCTCCACTATTAATGTGTGTAGCGTAAACCTTTTGGATAGGCTGGGTGTGGATAAATCAAAACTTCAACCTGATTCTTTATCTATTCATGGATTTGAAAATGTAGGAAAATAACCACTTGGTGTGATCAAATTTCTTATTACAACTGGAAAGGACACATTAGAAACACTAATCCATGTTATGCCTCATGATCTTTCATATAATCTTCTTTTAGAAAGACCATGGATTCATGCAATAAATGGGCTGCCTTCTACTCTTCATCATAAAATGAAGTATATTTACAACAACAAAGTGTACACACTTGAACCTGACCCTGACCCAAACATTTGTTTGAACATTGAGAAAGGAAAGGAAAATACTTTGAAAAAATTAACACAAACTACACAAGTGGAACCCATGCAATACAAAGAAAAAAATATTGAGGAAGTCACGAAGCTATTAGAAGATTATTAGGGTTCCTTACACTTCAAACCAACATTCATGGGAGAACAAAAGATCATAAACAAAGACTCTAAAAAGGGAAAAGAAAAAGTGACAATGTCAACACAAAATCAGAAGACCCTTCAAAAGCAACCACCTCAACCACTTTAGAAGAAGAATTAAACTTTACAAAAAACTTTGATGACATAGACTATCAAAAACCACCTAATCCAAAAGATATGAAAAATGTTTATGGAAAAGGTTATGAACTTATGAAACAACTTGGATATAGTGGAAAAGGATGTGGTGCTAAATAAAAAGGTATATGTGTCCCTATAGAAACTCACACACAAGAAAAGAGTAGTGTTCTTGGTTATTTCCCCTTGAAAGAAAAAAAAAAAACTTCACTTGATATCAACACTATTACAAAGCATCCTTTCAAGCCAAATTTAACATTAGTGCATCCTGAACTAATAGACAGTAGTGGTCTTGATTGTTGTCCTTCGAAAGAAATGAAAGAAACAAAGAGATACTTGCTTAACATAAATATCATCACACAAAACACTAATGATTCAAATTCAATATATTTTACACCCTCCTGTAAAGGAAAGGAAAAAATCTCGCAATCTAATGAGCCTTGTGTAAGTATGACACCTCCTGCTAAGCACTTGAGATATCTTTGTCACAAAATAAAGGAACATCTTCTACTTTGGATCAAGAAGGTATCTTTTTGAGACTCCTCCAAGATTATTTGATATCTCTCCCTCCAAAAAATTGAAAGAAATTTTATTAGAAGAATTCATTTTGCGCATATCATAGAGTTCATGGTCATTCTACTAATGAATGTAAGGCTTTGAGTAAAAAAAATTCAAGATCTTAGGGATTGTGGTGCTCTTCCTTGTGTTGAAGCACCTAGTTCCTCTAATTGAAACTTATTTTCATCCTATTCGGCTCATCCTTGTCCTGCACTAAGTGGGGGCAAGGGGTTAGTTATCCTTGAGCTTGTATGTCACTTGTCATTGTCTCTTTTGGCTAGTTGACCACCTTTCATGTACATATAAGAACAAGGTTGGGATGTGGATGACATGCCTTCAGTTGGATCACATGTGACATACTTATTCATAATGTAGTTCAATTCAGAAATATATGACTTCGCATAGGGCTTTCCGAATAACCTCTCATGGGTATGTGCAGGATCATGATGGGCCAAACCGTGGCGATATCATGGGTATGTGGCTGATGACGTTTTTCTTACCCAAAATTGATGAAATGAAAAGGGTTTTTAAAGGAGATCCTCAGCTTTCCACCAATATAAATTATGCTTTTACTTTGAATTTAATAAATAATTATTATTCATTTTCTATTTGAATTACGACTAAAGTCCTGATTGATAGGTTGATTGGAGAATGTACCTATAGCTTTCAAGTAAGGTATCACACATTTTAAATCCAAAACAGCCATCCACATTCCCCAATAGCCATATACTATAGGATTAAAAAAAAAATTAGAAGTTCATGAAGTTTGACCAAGTTAAGGTGGTGGAAATACGAGTTTTTATATTTTTAAAAGTTGTAATAAAAAAAATTAATTATTTACTTGGAAAAAAATTATACAAAATACATCACATCAGGACATAGGTCCTCTACTTATATATAAAATATTATAAAAAAATATTATCATTTTATTGTGGTTAGGGTGGTCAGACAGACACCTACTTCTTATTTTTTCCTTGAAATTTAATTACTACTACATTGAAATTTCAAAATTTCAGCAAAAATAGATTTAAAAAAAAAAAGCCTAGTAGTTTAGAAGCTACATTCAATTTTCTACAGATTCTATTCTTATATATTTTTGAAATAATATAGATAACTTATTCAAATTTTTATGTCAAGTTGCCTAACTCTGATTTTTTTGAATTTTTTGCCACTTATGATGATGATCCTGCACATACCCTCATGTCTTCTTCCACTTTAAATAAATTTCTCACAACAATGGTGTTAGCAACCGATTTAAAGCGGGGGCATACATTGACACTCATGTTTCATTGTGCGATTTTCTTTCTTCTTGTAATGCGTCCTTTTCTTGGTGGTGTCATTGTGTTTGATTTCCTTCGAGAGCATGATATTTCTTTGACTTGTCCTCTCTTGGAAACATTAGGCACGATGTTCCCTAATAAGAGACCATACATGAACTACACAAAATTTCTTTGAACATACCTTACACTATTTTTCACTTACAATTTCAGTTATATGGCCACCTTGCATAACACACTTTGCTTGCTTGTGGTGCCATCTTGTTTATTCATGAGTTTCAAGTAGACGAATCTTTTCTTGCCTCATGAAGATTGAAGTTCATTTTTGTGTGGTGCCCTATCAAATTTATCAGTAGGTATAACTTTGGTATGGTTGGATGGGAAGCCAATTCGAGGCATGACTTTCCCTTAGCCTCTCACGCATGTGTGTGAGCGCATATCAGTCGTGTGTGTATGTGTCTCACCTTATTGAATTACTCACCTAGCAGATGACCTAGAGTTCTGTTGCCTTAGAGTGAGCATTCATTTTTTGTAAAAGTAGCCTAGATATGATCCACATCGTGTTGGAAAAATGGTCGAAGCTTGATCCACCTTTTCTTTCTTTTCCTTTCATCTTCATATCTTTCACATTGTATGTTTGTGTATCTTGTTTTACTACATATCATACACCTTGTGTGTGTCCTTTTGTCCTTATGTTGGTTTGACGTAGAATCTTGGATCCTAGGGGCATGACTGGACCTCCTTTGATCTTTGTAATAATTTTTCATCTACATTGGTATGCTTGGAAACTTCTTGAATGTCTACTTCAGTGTGAGTTTGAAGCAAGTTCATCCTCTCACTAAAGTGGGGGCTAGATGTAATGACAAAAATTGTACACTCGTGGAAATGGTACAATTTCATTTAATTTGGAAATAATTAATGATAAATTGGACTTAATGTCGCCTTAATCTAGTGTTGTAATGTGTTGTACACATTCACATGGGATTTTGGGCTCTTTTAAGCTAAATAAACCTAACTTTTCCTTGATTTAGTGTTGTAAAGTGTATTCATTTACACCTTCACATTAACTTTAGGGCCCTTGGACCTAATGTTTCTTTAATCTAGTGTCGTAATATTTTGTACATATTCACATTGGATTTAGGGCTCTTTTAAGCTAAATTGACCTAATCTTGCCTTAATTTAATGTTGTAAAATGTATTTATTTACACTTTCACATTGAACTTTGTGCCCTCTTGCATTTATGACCTTTATATCATCATTAATAAGGCCCTACAACTCTATATTGTGCATCCTGAGGCATATTTTAACCAAAATCCTGACATAGACATCAAATAAACTTAATTTCTTGACACCCCAACACTTTTACCACATAAAAAGGCACTATGGGACCCATACGCCACCCTGGGAGTATGAGTCCCATCCAGGAGGGACCCATATGCCAGATGTGGCATATGAGTCCCATTTGGTCCCTTTTTAGGGTTTTGAGTGGGAAATCTAGGTTTCAAGTTCAAACTTCATGAATGTTGTCCTGTGGGATCTAATAAAAAGGCCCTATGGGACCCATATTTTAACCAAAATCTTGACATAGACACCAAATAAACTTAATTTATTGACACCCCAACACTTTTACCACATAAAAAGGCCCTATGGGACCCATATGCCACCTTGGGCATATGAGTCCCATCCAAGAGTGACCCATATGCCAGGTGTGGCATATGAGTCCCATTTGGTTATTTTTTGGGGTTTTGAGTGGGAAATCTGGGTTTCAAGTTCAGATTTCATGAATGTTGGCCTGTGGGATCTAATAAATAGGATATTAGATGGATTTCCTATAAAAAAGGACTCAAATCATTATTTCATTAAGCTTTCATGATATCAAGTCAAGTACTCAAGAGTTAAGCATTACAAGACTTTGCAAGAGCATCAAGAGAGTTTACAAGAACACTTCTAGGGTATTTAAGGGAAGAATTCTTCATCATTTTTTTTAGCAATTCAAGATGCATCATCATGTCAAAGTTATCAAGCATCAAGCATGTTCTTCAAAGATCCATTTGCATGCATTACTTTATATCCATATCCAAGATATAGATCTGCATCCTTCATGGACACTTCATGTTGAGTTGCAAAATTGTAAGACATAATTTACAAGAAATCATTCAAGGTATCATTGTCCACATTTCATGTTCCTTTTTCATGTCCTTATTTCATTATCTCATCATTTGGTTTAATTACCTAAAATGGGTTTGACCTCGAAAAACCCCTATTCACTAACAATCAACAAGCTTTTCTTCTCTTTACATGTGTGATTACAGATCTAGGTGTCTTGGAGCATGAAGGATCTTTGAAGATTAGGTTACAAGCTTGAAGGAATATTTTCTAGTTGTCTCTTCATTTGCAAGGTTGCTATCTTCACAAAAAGTCATCTATAGCTTTGAAATCAGGGTTTCAGATCTTATAATCAATTAGAAAGGACAAAGTAGAAATTGAAGAGTAGACCTAGACTTTGAAGCTTCAAAAAACCCTAACTGGACTGATATGCTAGTTATGGTGTATGAGTCCTAGAATAGGTTATTTTCTAGGTTTTTGTAGTTTTAGACACCCATTTACCAAGTTTCAGTTTTTGCACAGAAATCCAGATCTAGGACTGATATGCCTAGACTAGAATATGAGTCCCAATAGGCCAAAATTTTAGGATTTTCAAAATTTTAGAGCTCATTCCAGTCTTTTGTGTATGTACAGGATTATGATGGGCCAAAAAGTGGCAATATGATGGGTATGTGTGGCTGATGACTTTTTTTCTACCCAAAATTGATGAAACGAAAAGGGTTTTTAAAGGAGATTCTCAGCTTTCCACCAATATAAATGATGCTTTACTTTGAAATTAATAAATAATTATTATTTATTTTCTATTTGAATTACAACTAAAGCCCTGATTAATAGGTTGATTGAAAAACATCTATAGCTTTCAAACGGTATCACTTTTTTTGAATCCAAAATATGCGTCACATTTTATGCTTTGCATACTATAGTATTAAAAAGAAAAATTGAATTTCATGAAGTTTTGACCAAGTTATGGTGGTCAAACATATGAGTTTGTATATTTTTTAAAAGTTGTAATAAAAAATTCATAATTAATTATTTACTTGGAAAAAAATTACAAAAAAATATGCATCACATTGGGACATGAGTCCTCTACTTATATCTAAAATATTATTAAAAAATTTATCATTTTATTGTGGTTAGGGTGTTCAGATAGACACCTACTTCTTTTTTTTCTCTGAAATTTAAGTACTAGTGCATTGAAATTTTAAATTTTCACCAAATAGTTTAAAAAATTAAAATAAACCTAGTAGTTTAGAAACTAAATTCAATTTGCTACAGGTTCTATCTATTGGAAAAAAGCTCCAAATCACCTAGGAACAACCTCCTGCAAATCAACCCTTACAACCGATAATTTCACCAAAAATGTGATGCTTTATTAAAAACCAAGATAATAAAATACATTATTTTATAGGTTTATAAAGCCATAAAAATTCCAAACGGGTGTGCAACCACCCAATATGCGAATACGGGAAAAACTAATTAAATCTAATTTTCCCTAAGTTAAAACTTAATTATTAACACCGCCCCTTAAGTGCAACTAAAGGAGAATGCAAAAGCAAGAAAAAAAAAGAATCTCTCGCAACTGGAGAAAAGGAGAAAAACCCCGTGGGAAAAAAACCCTCTCCAAAAGAGAGAAAAGAAAACAAAATGAAATGAGTCTCTAAAAACTATCCACATGTCTCCTTCGCCAAGTATTATGATGCCAACCAATCAAGGACTGCTTTGGAAGATGAGTAACTCGAACAATGTGGAAACATATAAGGAATAAAATCCAAAGATGATAAAAAAAGCCTCCAAACAAATTCAAATAACAAGCCTTCTCAAAGCCACCAAGACTAAGCCACTGATCCACAAGAGCTTCCACAATGACTCAACGTGAGCCTTTTCTCACAACAACATTAGTGAGTGCAATAGTATATAAATTCTAAAAAGTCCTCCACACTACCAATGTGGAACTAAGGTACCCGAGAGACAACTCAAAAGGAAGCTTGGGCCCACCGCTCAGAGAAAAGTCCTAAATTAAATATTTTGTTCAAAAAATTTAGAAAAGAAATTTTATGCTTCAAACAACCTTCAAGAAAAATCATTCACCACAGGTCTCTGGAATAGAAAATCAAGCCCTAAGAAGAACTGTCGCCTCTATGAAATTGTGCCCTCAATACCAAACATGAGTCCAACAGAAATCCGCAGCCTTTCAAGAAGAATTTCGCTGCCAAAAACAAGAGCCTCTGGTGACGAAAACACATGTCCTCCTTAGTACAAAATAGATGCCTCCAAATGGCCTACATAGCTAGCAAAGAAGGCAACGTAGCCAATTTACAAATAGGAAGGTTCACCTTCTTCTGATCTTTGTGGCCACCAGTCAAAAATGTGTGCCTCTACCAAAAGAAAATGACACCTCTTCTAGAAAATTGTGGCCTCCAATAAGGGATTCACCATGTAGTGAATGAAATGTGAGTCTCTAAAATGGGAATAAATGTCTCAATCAGTGAAAAAATGGGCCTCCCAGAAGCATAAAATTGTGCCAGCAAGGAGAAAAAAATCCACAACTCAGGAAAAATTGAAAGCAATTTTGAAATTTATAAAATTTCAAATTCTGAAAAATAAATCAATCTCACAAATGAATCGACTAGTCACTCCTCAAGATCTGTTCAGAGAATCAAATCTTCTGCCAAGGAAAATATGTGATAAACCTTCTTCATCCCTTAAAATGGCTAGATTTAACCACATAAAATATGCACAACATAAAACTCAATAAAGGTGTAGGCTAACCACACAAAGTTCTTCCAAAACACCAGTGACCTCAGCTTTGTAAGGAAAATTGAATCGCAGGAAACAACTCTCCTAACATCAAAACCTAGGGAAGAATGTAGAGATACCTTTTAAAATTACAATTATAGTCCTAATTAAGATGCACATGAAAGAGATAACAGAAACAAAGTATTTGACATACACATATGAACACCGGATATACGTGGGAAAACCCTTATGGGGAGAAAAACCCACCACACCAAGAGAAATCACTTTGTATTACAGTAATGGAGATTACATACAAATATCAAACTTATCTTTCTAATGTCATATTTCAGTAGCTTTCACAATGATCAAACTTGTATAGGAACCTTCAAGTTACAATCGTCTGAATAGAAATCACTTTGATTATACAACCACATAGCAATCCGTCGATCCTTCGAATCATCTAACCAGACATCATCTACAATCACAGAGTATAACCATGTCGCCCCTGTCTGTCGAGCTTCCTCTCAGAACTGCCACAATGAACTTTCTTCCAATGGTTCCCATTCGACTTCTTTGATTGGTCCATGAGACGCCACATAGGAAATTCAAATGGTCAAAAGGCAATCAAGCTATGTTGGCATATCAGTGAGACACTGACTGTGTCTCCCTGATGCCACATAGCTTAGCATCCGATATTGCCAAGAGTTTCCTCATTGGCAAGACTCATATCGCTATTCACAAGTCACACCGATCTCAACATTGCTATTGGCAAGACTTATTGCTTCGCCAAGAGGTTACACCGAGACTTCTTAAGTTACACCGAAGCATCCAACAGTTGATGGGACTTATAAGCTATCAGCTAAGACATCTCAGCGAAAGTTCAAGTTACTCAGGAGTGATCAGCGGTCGGTAGACCTACAATACTTTGTAAAGAGTTCTTATCGAGAAGTCCACGTAGTGTTACACGATGAGAAAAGGCATTTACTATTGGCAAGACTCTGTTCAAGTCATACTGAAACGTTGGATTTTCCATCGGCGAGACCTTCCACTCTCGTTGGGACATCTTCCCGAAGCCCTTTGAGTTAGCCCGAGTGAAAACGGTCGGTGAGACATTCACACATCGACAGGACTTCTCACCAAGGCACCTCGTATTTTGCTCGAGCATCGAGCGGTCGAAAAGACTTACCGCTCTTTTGTTGAGAGTTCTTACGAGAACTTTGAGTTTTCCCAAGTGAATCACATCGGTTGAGACATTCCCTATTGGTAAGAAGTCTTCTTAGCATCAGAACACCCAAGACTTTCCTCGAAAGCTTCAACAAGAAAAAGCGCGGTGGGAAAGCTTCTTTGCTTCAACGAGGACTTCACCTCCAAACTAAACCTTTGAGCAAAGGGTCTCTTGGTGAATGATAAGTGGCTTGTCGATGAATCTCTCCATGTGTGGTAAGACTTCTCGAGCCGCCATAGGTTATCCGATGACTCCAATGTATAAGAGCTCGTGAGACTCACAGGGAAGGTCCTGGCGACACATTACAAAACATAATGCTACAAATATGTTCATCGGCATGACATAGAGATATGTCACACTAACTAGCTCAATAGAGGTTCACAGGCGTGGGATTGAGACATATTTTTTCCAACAAGCTTTGATAAAGGGTGTAGGCTAACCACACAGAGTCTGCCAAAAACACCAACAAGCAAAAATCCTCAGGGGAAGGAAGGGCAGGAGATCTGCTCTAATACTATGTTGGAGCAAAGCTCCAAATCACCCAGGAACAACCTCCTACAACTCAATCCTCACAGCCAAGAAAATAAAAATCACCCAATATGTGATGCTTTATTAAAAGCCAAGATAATAAAATACATTATATTACAAGCTTATAAAGTCATGAAAAAAGCCAAATGGGTGAGCAACCACCCAATACTGAAATACAAGGAAAAACTAATCAAATATAATTTTCCCTAAGTTAAAACTTGAATTATTCTAACACTATTCTTACATATTTTTTGAAATAATATAGATAACTTATTCAAATTTTTATGTCAAGTTGCTAACTTTGATTTTTTGAATTTTTAAGCTACTTAAGGTAGACTTTTCCATGATGATCCTGCGGATACCCTTCTAGATATTTCTAGGTGCACACATTTCATTTTGCAGCTTTCAATTTTTTTTCACATGTATTTTTAGGTCATTTAGTGAAAGATTACATCATATTAGGTTTAAGCATTTTGATTTGCATTTCTTTTTTTTCCAATCCCTAGCTTGGTGGTGAACCCCTCATTAGTTCATAATCAGACCCTAGGACAACCCTATTGTTAGATTTCTTTTCCCCTTCTTCATTGGATTGAGATCTCTAGGGTTTCCTTGAATGTGGAGTATAAAATATTGTTGTCCTATGTCCTAAACCCTAGTGATGACAATTTTCTATCTTACAGTGCCTAACAATGTTATCACTAAGCATGGGATACAAGTGACTTAAATGTTATTATTTAAAAGTGACATTGAAAAGGAGAATTATAAGTGATGTTTAATTAAAATTTCATGGAAAAGTCATTTTATAAATTATTTAAGGGAATGTATCTTTTTTAGAAAAACAATAAAAACACAAAAAAAAAAAAAAAAAAATTGAAAAAATTAACAGGAAAGAAAAATAATAATTTGAAATCTATTACTCTCAATATTACTATAAGTGTTCTACTTTAGTTTTGGTGATGCCCAATTTTTACAAACCCTTTATTCTTGAATGTGGTTCTTTAAGCACTAGCATGACTTCAATGTTAAAGTGAGGATGTAGGCCACTTTCCTTCACTAGATGGTACATCACAAGGAACAATCTAGTTGAATCTACATATTAAAAATAATTATATCCTAACTTTTATTTCATTCAACAATGGTGTCCTTACCTCTTCGAAAGAAATTTGACTATCAAAGTAGATCATCATAGCTTGAAATATTTATTACATCGAAGAATGCTCTCCCTTGAACAAAAAAAGGGTGACTCAAATGCAAGGCTATTGTTATGAAATCATCTATAATTAAAATTTCATGGAAAAGTCATTTTATAAATTATTTAAGGGAAAAAATTTGGGAAAAGTAATGAAAACACAAAAAAATACTTTAAAAAAAATTAACAAAAAAGAAAAAAAAACTAATTTGACATTTATTACTCTGAACACCACTATAGTGTTCTACTTTAGTTTATACATTCCCAATTTTCACAAATCCTTCATTCTTTAATGTAATGCTTTCAACACTAGCATGGTTTCAATGTTAAATCAAGGAGGTAGGTCATTTTCCTTCACTAGCAAGTAACTCACAAGTATTTAAATCTAGTCTAATCTACATATAAAAAATAAATATTTCTTATCCTCCATGTTGTTCAATAGTGGCATCCTTCCTCTTGGGGAGAAAGTTCAAAATCAAAGTAGATCATCATAGCTTGAAATATTTATTATATCAAAAAATTTCCTCCCTTGAACAAAAAAATATGGGTGACTAAAATGCAAGGCTATGATTGTGAAATCATTTATAAGAAGGGTAGAGAAAATTTCATTGCAAATATATTGTCACATCAATATGAAGAGGAAAGCACATTATTTTCTCTTTCTATCTTAGTATCCACTTGGATGGTTGTGATTTAAGAAGAATGGGTATCTAGCTTGACAATTAAGGGTATGATTCATGAGTTGAAATAAGACTTTGCATATATTCTAGGGTTTTAATGGATTGAATAAGTCTTCACCTATCAAAGTTAGATTTATTTATCTCTCAACTATCAACTAAAGCCTCATGTATTGATGGAATTTTATTCCTCCCCTACTATAATTCACCAAATTTTTTTCAAGACTTATGGGAGTAAAACAATAATTAGTTTTGAATGGACTTAATTATGATGTCAAATCATTTGCAAAAGAATATTATGTGTGTCATAAAGAGGATATAATCAAATCCTTAGGATTTTTACAACCACTTCCTATTATTGACAAGGATTGGACTAATATTTCTATGGACTTATTTGTGTTCCCACATTGGTAGGTAAACATGTCATTTTAATTCTTTTTGACTATTTAAAAATATATGCTCATTTTTGTGTTTTCTCTCACCCTTACATAATTATTTTGGTCACTCAAAACTTTGTAGATTCTACTTTTAACTTGATTGGATGCTTTGTTCTATTGCTAGTCATAAGGATCCTACATTGACTAGCCATTTTTAGAAATAATTATTTAAGTTGTAGGGAACTAACTTGAACATATGATTTTGGCCTATCATCCTCAAATTAAGGTTGCCAAGAAATTACTTAATACTTGCATGCATTATTTTTTATTTGAACAATAGTGATAATGGATTAGGTGGTTTCCCTTTTCAGGGTCATATAATATCACTTATCATAGTGCTTCTTTGATGATTTTTATGAGGCCCTCTACGATACCCCCCAACCTTCCATGGGTGCTTAAACTCTAGGTTCTTCTAAGGTCATGGTAATTTATAGTACCCCAACCAAGAAAGTTAAAATTTCTTAGGTCCTTAAGGATAATCTAGTGCTAGGGGAAAAAATTATGAAAGAATAGGTTGATCAACTTAGGAAAAATTGTACCTTTTTCATTAATGATTAGGCCTTTCTATGTTGCTAGCCCCACAAATAGTTAGAAATGTGGGATGTAAGCATGATCATAAGTTGGGTCCAAAATTTAATAGCCCTTACTACCTATGGTGCAATACATTTGTGAGGTAGCATGAAATCTTACACTCCCACCATCTTCTAAGATCCACCTAATTTTTCATCTCACTTGCCTAAATAAAGTGATTAGAAATTTTGCTCAAATATAAAAAAAACTATGAACATTGGATAAGGGGGATACATATTTTTAGATAAATTTAATAGTGGAAAGATACAAAAAGCACATTCATACTCATTATATTGATGAGATTTTAGTCCAATGGAAGGGTCTAAAAGTTGAAGATTCCAATAGGGAATGAACTAACATTCTCTCCAAGCTTCCTCCTTTCAAGCTTTGGGGATAAATTTTGTAGGAGAGGCAATATTATAGTTTTAATTCTACTATATGTTATTGATATTAGCTAGTATTATCTAGGTTCATATGCATTGTAAGTCACCCATAAGTAATTGTAAATAAATATTTCGATGCATATTCTTTGTAAGTTATCCCACTAGTTTGTTAGAATAAATTATTTATCCCACATGTATGGGATAGTGGTTGTCATCTTTAGTTAGACACTTTATATTAAGATAAATTCCTGAGTGGAGGGAACCTTAAATATTTGTATTCACAATTTAAAAGCTCTATTTGAATATTTTCCCCTCAAAATGGTATTATGAAGATAATTAAAATCAATATATTTCTTTATATTCTGTGTATTTACGTGTGTAATATTTTACTTTCCTTGCAAGTTCATAAAATAAATTGGACTCATTATCCTATCCATTTAATTACTTTTCAAATGCATATCCTTATATACCTAGTCATATCCTATCTATTTTCATACACTCTTATACATTTGTCTTAATAGCCAACCAATTTATCACACTTGTCTATGCACCTACCTCTATTTAGTTTTTTGACACATGGATTTTATTATTATTCCATTTTAGTTCAATTTTATGTCTATAAACATGTCCCTTTCCAATATATGAAATTCAAAAATTGAACTTGACAACCTAGCCCCCTTTACCCTTCCACCTTGAGTAGACTAACTACATATTTGGCATTGCACGGTGTAGAAAATTGGACACTCTTGAGGAAAGAAACAATTTAACACTTAATTGGACCTACTATTGAGTACCCCTGCACTATCCATCCTTCAAAACAACATTTATAGGCCTCTAAGACCCATGATTTTTGATATAGAGGCCCATTTCACTTGAGAAATCACTTAAATCTGGACAAACAACACTTAATTCATACATATCCCGAAAACCCACCTTCAAAAACCACTAGTGGTACCCATTCGCCACCTTGGGCGAATGAGTCCCCTCTGGTGGGACCCATTTTCCAAGGGTGGTGAATGAATCCCTTTTGAGGGAAATTTCAATTTTGAGCGGGAATTCAATTAATTCAACTTAATTTTTCAGTGGATGACAGCTTCTTAGGTCTAAATAACAGGAAAATTAGGTGTTGATGCTTATAAATACTCATTTTAATTCATTTTTCACATCTCTTAGTCATTTTTACAAATCAAATTCTAGAGTCAAGTCTTCCACAATAAGTTTCATTAGCAAAATTGAAGTTTTAGGGCATCAAACTAGGGATTTTGTAGGTCTTGAAGCTCACCCTTCATTCAAAGTTCAACATTGCGAAGAGTTGATGATCGATGCCTATGGTGAATCATGGAGAAATCTAGCTTGAGGATATGCAACTAGCTATCAAATAACACCTAAAGACTTGTTTTCAAAGTGATTCCATCTTCCATTTTCTCTCTATCTTTAGATTAAGGTTTGCATTTCATTAACATCTCATTTGCATGTCATTTACATCCATTTGATATGTTGTATTGTTTCTTGGGTTGAAGTCTTGCATCATTTAAATCACATTTGCACATCTTATTCTAGCACAATAGAATAGGGTTTTATCATACTTCAAACTTTCCTAGTCTTCAACACACTTAAGGCTAGGGTTTTATGTAAATTTTTTTCCATTCAAGGTTTGATTACCCAACTAGGGGTTTGACCAAGGAAAACCCCCAATTAGACAACAAGTTTTAATCTATTTTGCAGGAATTTTCCAAGATCCTGATTCAGGTTTCCGTCAAAAAGTGTTATACAGGTGACAAGGTGCAGAACAAAGATCTGAATTTGCAAAAAATTGAAAGTGGAATGATTTGCCATGGATGGAAAATGAGTCCCTCATGAGGTGACTTTTAGAGTTAGATGCAAATCCTGATACCTAGTGAGTAGAAACCAGTTTCTGGGTAGAAAACCCTGTCCTGGGACTGATTCACCTAGGGTGGTGAATGAGTCTGAGTCAACATAAAAGTCAAGATTACCAGATAACTGGAGTGTTTTCTAGTCATCTTCAGATTTATAGGTGCACACATTTTGAAATACAGCTTTCTGTTTAGTTTCATTTGCATTTTTGTTCATCTTTTTAAGCTTTTTGCAAACCTCACTGTGTTTTCAAACATTGTACATTTTATTAGTTTTGCATGAATAGTCAATCAATTTCATCACCTAGTTGCATTTACATCATTGTATTTAGTCTTAATTACATCAGGCAATCCTCTATTTGAGTGAACCACTTCAATTTTCATGTTCTATCTCTCTCCTTTTAGTTGAAAGATTCTAAGAGTATAAAAGAAGTCTATAAAGCAACATCAAAATTGTTGGTTCAAGCATAATTTGATGTGATGCGCTATTATTTAAAGGTATTCAATGCATTCCTTCTAAAAATCTATGAACCATTGAAGAATCATCTAGAGAGTATAAGGCAATCATTCTAAGAGAGAATTACAAATTTATTCCTTTCTTATTTAAATTCAACTTTGGACAACTGGCCCCCTCCACCCTCCTACCCTAAGCCAACTAATTGCATGTTTGGCATAGTATTATTTGCTAGTATTGAAATGTATCAATACATTCACCCTACTTACCTAAAAATCAACAAAGAATCATCAAGATGCCATAAATTAGTCATTTTAGAGAGCAATTAATACTAACACATTTTTATCTGGTTCAATGAAAGGAGTAAAGAATCTATGTACTTAGGCGCTTCCCTATTATTTTCATTATTGTTCCATTTTGAAAGATTAATTTAGACAACAACACTTTGTGATGTTTTAAGATATTTTAAAATATTGTTAGTCTCCAAACTTTCAAATAAACAAGAGAATGTCACATAGCATAAAAAACAAATTTGTAGAGTGAAACATTATTCATTGCTTCAATGAATTTCAAACTCAAGCACAAATTCATCTCAAATTGACAAACTTATTCTCTAATAAAAATCCAACATAAAATTCCAAATAACTCAATTAAAAAAGACACAACAAACAACTTCTAAAATCTCATTGATTTACTAACAATTTAATTATCATACTCACTTCCTGTAGAATCAATTACCTATCTTAAAAGTTAAATTATTCACACTTTAAACTGATTCACAATTCCATTATTCCTAGATTAACCCTAAAGAAACTTTATTTTCCTTTTCAGAAGTCAAGGATTATTCAAAAGTAGGCGATTGGAGCAGTCTTTTACTTGTATGCAACTGGCATACAATTATTCCGATCGTTCCCAATCTTGGGAGGCGCAGGGAGAACAATCTTCTTGTTTGGTTGCGTTGATCTGAACCCCGGTGTCGTAAACAGAGCGCACACTCCAATCCGACGGCAGCACGGCTTCCTTGGGCGACACCCTATAATCATCGTATCCGCTCGTAACATCCAGCCGTAAAGACAGAGGCCCCTCTGGAGGATCCTCCACACTCCACACCGCTCCGTAGTTGTGCCTCATGGATTTCCAATTCGAAGATCCCGCCTGCACTTGCAATTTAACTCATTACTTACTCATCTCTAGTTTTATTTTTCGGTGATACAGTTATATGTCTGTCTCTCACCTGAGCAACATCCACACTAGTGATATCCGTCTGGCCTCCTTGGTACTGAAATTGCACGCCAAGAAAGACAGGCTTGTTGCTGATTTTGCTTATTTTCACAGTCATGTTCTGCCCTGGATACTCACATGGGATTCTGTCAAACAAAATAAGAAGACAGATTCTTGTCAACGGTCCATTTGCCTTCAAATCGATAAAACAGAATATTTTCCAACTGTGTTGGGACAGGTTTCCACCCAAACGAGATAGGAATAAAATTGAAACACTCTTTTGCTCGTGTAACAGAATGACGAAAATTCAAAACAATATTCAATGCAAATTATTCACCGTTTGTACTCGATATCCACAATGCCTTTTGCCAAAAGCTGAGAAGAATTTTCAGGTTGCGCCAGCTTTGAGAAGGTGCTTCTGGACAGCACAAAATCCGCCTCATAGTTTGGGGTGAAATCTGAAACCACGACTTTTACCCCTGACGTACTGCAAATCGCAGGGTCTGTGCATCTCACCTGCACATGATAACAGTTTAAACCGCCTTAGTCTTCTTCCTGATCCCAAGGAAGAAGCAAAAGCAAAAGAAATTCTGACTGATTAGTTCCTACCTGAAAGCAGCCGCCACATCCAATTCCATCCCTATATATTTCGGTGCCCGCTGCGGCCACATCTCCATTGTTCAAGGTCGATGCAAAGGACTCGTACCCACATGCTCCCACTGTAATTTACAGTAGAATTATTATTCAGATCCTAGGATAAGCTACTCTGCCAGAGGAAAAGGATTTATACTTACCATTGACATCCTCGGAGGATCTGTAATAGGCTGCTTTTGAATTGTGAAGACACTGATCACAGCAGAAGACTGTGGGGAGGATGAACATTAATATCCATCCTGCGCAGCACAGAGCTTTCAACTCCATTATTATGTTTATCTGATGGAAAGTAGGGAAAGCTTAGAAGGCTTTATAGTAAACTAAAATGCAAGAGAGCCGTGTGAAACACAGGCAGCTGCACCTAGGCAAATCTGATTTAATCATCACTGAAAGGAACAAAATATCTGCTTGCCGAGTGTAATTTGAGAGGCTCACAGCCTTTTCCACTTCATGGGCAACTATCTGAAATAAGCAGATATACCTAATCACATTCTCTAGGTGTGCTTCGGCACGATACGAATACAATAGAAAGCCATTGGCACTTTAATACAATCACCATTCCGACGGCTGACGATTAATGGACTCAGTTATCATACCACGGATTTCAACGCGTGCTTTAAACCACCATATATGCACTGAGTACGATATTTGTAAAGTGCCATCTGGCGATGGACATGAATGGACTCTGCACAAAATCTTCGCTGTGTGTTTTGTTTCTTTCTTAGCTTTAGTAAACTTCATGCGTAAGGGAAAAAAAAGAAAGTTTATTGTTGTTCACGACGAGGCTCCTATATTGCACTGGTAACTTTGAAACAAGGTCATTCATTAAAGTTTTTGTTTGGCAAGTTTTTAATGATGTTCACGAGATCAGATAGTTTATGGAATTCAAGAAGTGAACTGCATAGTAATCAACAAATACATCAATTAGCAAATCACAATATTTTGTTTTGGTTGTCTCCTATTTCTTTGCTAATCATGGTTCTTTTGTTGTGAATTTTGATCAAGTATTCTGTCATCTTTGCTATCTGTTTTTCTTTGAACGAACCTATTAAAGATTCTGATTTTAGACTATTAGCATAATTGATTTGAATGTCCTCATAAATCATACACTCCATGATGTAATGTCATTATGTTTTTGCTGGCCTTGATGTATAGAGATGACAAACCGTGTCACTACTCCTCTTTAACTGTTTTCCACCTCTCTATTTCACACCTAAGATTATATCAGCTAGACCTTAGCTGGGTTATAAGCATTCTCACTTTTCATTCTATATCTGCCCCTATATAATGCTTTTGCTCATGGTCACATGTGGGATTGAATTTTTTGACTCAAAATTTTCTTTTTCACTTGAGTTGTTTTGTCCACATTATGTCTTTGACATTTTTTTCACATACCTTTCGATTTCCACATTTATCTTTGGACACTCTTGCACATGATGTTGCTTCAAGATAATGACCATTTCAATTTACCCAAGCCAAATAAAGAAGAGAGGACCCAATATTGGTGGTAGAGGTTCCTAGAGTTGTTATAGGAATTTAGCATGTGGCCCCTTTTTTTTTAAACAAGTTTATTTCAAAAAGATCTATTAATCAAGGATGTCTTTTAGCTCATCTTATTTATGTGCTTGCTGTTTAAGGCTTTGGATATCTTTTGGTCAATTTTTTTTTTCAAAATTTGGTCAAAAATATTTTCTACCCAATTCCTTAGGTCAATTAATGAATAATTTTTTTCTAGTGACTCTTTTCTTACTCTTTTGAAAGATAGAGCTAACATCAAATAAACCTTGGATTTTTTGGATATTGTTTGTAAAACATTGGGTTCCAACATTCAATGGGAAAAAAATCAATGATGTAGGCAATCTTTCTCACCTAAGCCTCCTTGGATTGACACTTTTGGGTGGAGATAGATTGTGCATGGGGAAGTTTATAGATTCCCGGGCATTCCTTTTTCTTTCAAAGTCTTCCTATCCTCTTTATGGTAGGATTTTATCTCCATAATTGAAAAAAAGCTAATTTACTAGATTACTGAGCCCTCCTCTCTGGCAGGGAAATTCCAAATGTGCTAAAAGATATTGGTGGCTACTTATGTCTACCACAATATCTTTTGAGTTATTTCTAAAGCTTCCTAGTAGAGATATGAAAAACATTTTAGGGATTTCCTTTTGTGCCTCTAAAATTCATAGAGGTTTCTATTATGTGGCTTAGTAGTTTTGTTGTTTCCTAAACAACTTGAGGGGGCTAGGCTTGATTTCCACAAGAATGCAACTCATAATTGTCATTCGTTTTCTAAATCATTTAAACCTAAAGATACAACTAGTCGAGAGATAATTGCATTCCAAGGAATCTAAAAATTGGGATTCATCCATGTAAGGTAGACATGTTCTTTCAAAAACTTTGGACATTGATTTTGATGAATTTATAGTCCTCTAGAGCCACCATGCATTGATGCAAATCTTTTTTGAGTTGATCAATTATACACTTGCCCCTAGTTTCTAGAAATGCATCAATTTCTTTATCATGAACCAAGGATCTAGATCCTATAAGAACATTTCTAAAATAATAGGGAGGGATATGCCCCCCTACCCAGATCCTTTGAGGGTAATCCAAGAATAAAGAAGAACAAGAACTAATAGCACCATGAGAGAAGATGAAAGAAAAAAATCATAAAAACTTAGTAGAGCTAATCCCAAATTTTTGTATTCTAATATAGATTTTATTAGTATTATTCCCTTTCGAGTTTACTTGTTAAATAGATAATTTAGTTCAACTTAAAAAAAGGGTGCATTGAAAATAAGTCATGCAAAATTTTAAGATAACACTAGGCACATAACTTTCTAAGTTTTGGGATTCCCACTTTTCTAAATCCAACATAATTTCAAAGAATTTTTAGAGGGAATCCAAATTTGAGTTAGAAATTTGAGTACTTTTTTCATCTAAATCTAGATCCAAATGTTGACACTTTTTTAAGTATTTCTTTTGTCATTGTCATCATTTTTCCTATCATTATCTTTTCCTCATAGCAATGGCTATGATTTTAAAATAAGAGTGCACTCAAATTTTCTTCTTCCCCCACCATTATTTTAAAATGAGAGGCTTCTTAGAAGTACTTATAAGTCACTTTTTAATAGGCTCAATATGACAATTTTATATTTTAGATACAATAATAACTATTTTTAAATGTCTACTCATAGATTATAAATATATGGATCTTACTATTTTTAAGAAACCCTGGACTTAAACTCCATAAGATGAGTTTTTTGTATTCTCCTCCATGAGCATATCATTTTTGAAAAAAATTCATAAGTTGGGCATCATATGAGTCTAGTTTAAGTTGCATAATTAGTTAGATAAAAAATAAAACTAATTTAAAATATTTTTGGCTTTTAAAATTTTTGTGAGAACCCTTTTCCTAGTACCTGCAAAACAACATGAATAAATGAGTTAGACAAGGAATTACAAGCTAAAAGAAGGATTCCCCATGAAATCCATTTGCAAACTCAAAATAGGAAATAAATTGTTGAAGAACACAATACAATAGATAAAACTAGATTTAATCCAAATTAGAGAAGCAAACACTTGATCCCATGGGGGAATTGGTGCCAATTTGATGTGAAAATTGGCCCTTTCCCAATCCCTATGATGAAATCTTGATGTGTTGAAGATGATGTTGATCCACTTTGACAAAAGATGAAAACTCCAAGCCAAATCTGCAAAAATCCTAGCTAGGAATTCGAATAATGGATGGAAATGGCTAAGTATTTTAGCATGGTAACTTTGCTTGGATTGTGGATGATGAAATGAGGAGAAGAGCTCTTCATTTATAGGATTTCAAGATGGATGAATGCCCAAATTTGAGCAATGTGGGACTAACATTCATCCAATGATATGGTGCCACTTGTCAAGCTATGAATGGATGATGGTTGTGCAAGGTTTGGGGTTTGTGCCAATAAATGTCAATATTTGAAATTCAAATTTGTTGAAATGACATGTAAGAGGAAAGGGAAAATGCAATAAATGCCACTTGGCTCAAGGAAAAGGACATGTAAGAGGTTTTAAATGCCTTGTTGGATGTACATGTTGACTTGGAATTTTTGAATTCAAATTGAGAGAATATTCCAAAGATGCCTTGTGAGGAAAATAGGGATTTAATAAATGAATTAAATCTATTTTCTTGTGCAACTTACATTATCTAGAGGATGTGACA
>VDFB02278122.1:0-64974 GCA_007258455.2 Sequoia sempervirens
GCCGTAAAGACAGAGGCCCCTCTGGAGGATCCTCCACACTCCACACCGCCCCGTAGTTGTGCCTCATGGATTTCCAATTCGAATATCCCGCCTGCACTTGCAATTTAACTCATTACTTACTCATCTCTAGTTTTATTTTTCGATGATACAGTTATAAGTATGTCTGTCTCTCACCTGAGCAACATCCACACTAGTGATATCCATCTGGCCTCCTTGGTACTGAAATTGCACGCCAAGAAAGACAGGCTTGTTGCTGATTTTGCTTATTTTCACAGTCATGTTCTGCCCTGGATACTCACAAGGGATTCTGTCAAATAAAATAAGAAGACAGATTCTTGTCAACGGTCCATTTGCCTTCAAATCGATAAAACAGAATATTTTCCAACTGTGTTGGGACAGGTTTCCACCCAAACGAGATAGGAGTAAAATTGGAACTCTTTTGCTCGTGTGACAGAATGACGAAAATTCAAAACAATATTTAATGCCAATTACTCACCGTTTGTACTCGATATCCACAATGCCTTTTGCCAAAAGCTGAGAAGAATTTTCGGGTTGCGCCAGCTTTGAGAAGGTGCTTCTGGGCAGCACAAAATCCGCCTCATAGTTTGAGGTGAAATCTGAAACCACGACTTTTACCCCTGACGTACTGCAAATCGCAGGGTCTGTGCATCTCACCTGCACATGATAACAGTTTAAACCGCCTTAGTCTTGTTCCTGATCCCAAGGAAGAAGCAAAAGCAAAAGAAATTCTGACTGATTAGTTCCTACCTGAAAGCAGCCGCCACATCCAATTCCATCCCTATATATTTCGGTGCCCGCTGCGGCCACATCTCCATTGTTCAAGGTCGATGCAAAGGACTCGTACCCACATGCTCCCACTGTAATTTACAATAGAATTATTATTCAGATCCTAGGATAAGCTACTCTGCCAGAGGAAAATGATTTATACTTACCATTGACATCCTCGGAGGATCTGTAATAGGCTGCTTTTGAATTGTGAAGACACTGATCACAGCAGAAGACTGTGGGGAGGATGAACATTAATATCCATCCTGCGCAGCACAGAGCTTTCAACTCCATTATTATGTTTATCTGATGGAAAGTAGGGAAAGCTTAGAAGGCTTTATAGTAAACTAAAATGCAAGAGAGCCGTGTGAAACACAGGCAGCTGCACCTAGGCAAATCTGATTTAATCATCACTGAAAGGAACAAAATATCTGCTTGCCGAGTGTAATTTGAGAGGCTCACAGCCTTTTCCACTTCATGGGCAACTATCTGAAATAAGCAGATATACCTAATCACATTCTCTAGGTGTGCTTCGGCACGATACGAATACAATAGAAAGCCATTGGCACTTTAATACAATCACCATTCCGACGGCTGACGATTAATGGACTCAGTTATCATACCACGGATTTCAACGCGTGCTTTAAACCACCATATATGCACTGAGTACGATATTTGTAAAGTGCCATCTGGCGATGGACATGAATGGACTCTGCACAAAATCTTCGCTGTGTGTTTTGTTTCTTTCTTAGCTTTAGTAAACTTCATGCGTAAGGGAAAAAAAAGAAAGTTTATTGTTGTTCACGACGAGGCTCCTATATTGCACTGGTAACTTTGAAACAAGGTCATTCATTAAAGTTTTTGTTTGGCAAGTTTTTAATGATGTTCACGAGATCAGATAGTTTATGGAATTCAAGAAGTGAACTGCATAGTAATCAACAAATACATCAATTAGCAAATCACAATATTTTGTTTTGGTTGTCTCCTATTTCTTTGCTAATCATGGTTCTTTTGTTGTGAATTTTGATCAAGTATTCTGTCATCTTTGCTATCTGTTTTTCTTTGAACGAACCTATTAAAGATTCTGATTTTAGACTATTAGCATAATTGATTTGAATGTCCTCATAAATCATACACTCCATGATGTAATGTCATTATGTTTTTGCTGGCCTTGATGTATAGAGATGACAAACCGTGTCACTACTCCTCTTTAACTGTTTTCCACCTCTCTATTTCACACCTAAGATTATATCAGCTAGACCTTAGCTGGGTTATAAGCATTCTCACTTTTCATTCTATATCTGCCCCTATATAATGCTTTTGCTCATGGTCACATGTGGGATTGAATTTTTTGACTCAAAATTTTCTTTTTCACTTGAGTTGTTTTGTCCACATTATGTCTTTGACATTTTTTTCACATACCTTTCGATTTCCACATTTATCTTTGGACACTCTTGCACATGATGTTGCTTCAAGATAATGACCATTTCAATTTACCCAAGCCAAATAAAGAAGAGAGGACCCAATATTGGTGGTAGAGGTTCCTAGAGTTGTTATAGGAATTTAGCATGTGGCCCCTTTTATTTTAAACAAGTTTATTTCAAAAAGATCTATTAATCAAGGATGTCTTTTAGCTCATCTTATTTATGTGCTTGCTGTTTAAGGCTTTGGATATCTTTTGGTCAATTTTTTTTTTCAAAATTTGGTCAAAAATATTTTCTACCCAATTCCTTAGGTCAATTAATGAATAATTTTTTTCTAGTGACTCTTTTCTTACTCTTTTGAAAGATAGAGCTAACATCAAATAAACCTTGGATTTTTTGGATATTGTTTGTAAAACATTGGGTTCCAACATTCAATGGGAAAAAAATCAATGATGTAGGCAATCTTTCTCACCTAAGCCTCCTTGGATTGACACTTTTGGGTGGAGATAGATTGTGCATGGGGAAGTTTATAGATTCCCGGGCATTCCTTTTTCTTTCAAAGTCTTCCTATCCTCTTTATGGTAGGATTTTATCTCCATAATTGAAAAAAAGCTAATTTACTAGATTACTGAGCCCTCCTCTCTGGCAGGGAAATTCCAAATGTGCTAAAAGATATTGGTGGCTACTTATGTCTACCACAATATCTTTTGAGTTATTTCTAAAGCTTCCTAGTAGAGATATGAAAAACATTTTAGGGATTTCCTTTTGTGCCTCTAAAATTCATAGAGGTTTCTATTATGTGGCTTAGTAGTTTTGTTGTTTCCTAAACAACTTGAGGGGGCTAGGCTTGATTTCCACAAGAATGTAACTCATAATCTTCATTCGTTTTCTAAATCATTTAAACCTAAAGATACAACTAGTCGAGAGATAATTGCATTCCAAGGAATCTAAAAATTGGGATTCATCCATGTAAGGTAGACATGTTCTTTCAAAAACTTTGGACATTGATTTTGATGAATTTATAGTCCTCTAGAGCCACCATGCATTGATGCAAATCTTTTTTGAGTTGATCAATTATACACTTGCCCCTAGTTTCTAGAAATGCATCAATTTCTTTATCATGAACCAAGGATCTAGATCCTATAAGAACATTTCTAAAATAATAGGGAGGGATATGCCCCCCTACCCAGATCCTTTAAGGGTAATCCAAGAATAAAGAAGAACAAGAACTAATAGCACCATGAGAGAAGATGAAAGAAAAAAATCATAAAAACTTAGTAGAGCTAATCCCAAATTTTTGTATTCTAATATAGATTTTATTAGTATTATTCCCTTTCGAGTTTACTTGTTAAATAGATAATTTAGTTCAACTTAAAAAAAGGGTGCATTGAAAATAAGTCATGCAAAATTTTAAGATAACACTAGGCACATAACTTTCTAAGTTTTGGGATTCCCACTTTTCTAAATCCAACATAATTTCAAAGAATTTTTAGAGGGAATCCAAATTTGAGTTAGAAATTTGAGTACTTTTTTCATCTAAATCTAGATCCAAATGTTGACACTTTTTTAAGTATTTCTTTTGTCATTGTCATCATTTTTCCTATCATTATCTTTTCCTCATAGCAATGGCTATGATTTTAAAATAAGAGTGCACTCAAATTTTCTTCTTCCCCCACCATTATTTTAAAATGAGAGGCTTCTTAGAAGTACTTATAAGTCACTTTTTAACAGCCTCAATATGACAATTTTATATTTTAGATACAATAATAACTATTTTTAAATGTCTACTCATAGATTATAAATATATGGATCTTACTATTTTTAAGAAACCCTGGACTTAAACTCCATAAGATGAGTTTTTTGTATTCTCCTCCATGAGCATATCATTTTTGAAAAAAATTCATAAGTTGGGCATCATATGAGTCTAGTTTAAGTTGCATAATTAGTTAGATAAAAAATAAAACTAATTTAAAATATTTTTGGCTTTTAAAATTTCTGTGAGAACCCTTTTCCTAGTACCTGCAAAACAACATGAATAAACGAGTTAGACAAGGAATTACAAGCTAAAAGAAGGATTCCCCATGAAATCCATTTGCAAACTCAAAATAGGAAATAAATTGTTGAAGAACACAATACAATAGATAAAACTAGATTTAATCCAAATTAGAGAAGCAAACACTTGATCCCATGGGGGAATTGGTGCCAATTTGATGTGAAAATTGGCCCTTTCCCAATCCCTATGATGAAATCTTGATGTGTTGAAGATTATGTTGATCCACTTTGACAAAAGATGAGAACTCCAAGCCAAATCTGCAAAAAGCCTAGCTAGGAATTCGAATAATGGATGGAAATGGCTAAGTATTTTAGCATGGTAACTTTGCTTGGATTGTGGATGATGAAATGAGGAGAGGAGCTCTTCATTTATAGGATTTCAAGATGGATGAATGCCCAAATTTGAGCAACGTGGGACTAACATTCATCCAATGATATGGTGCCACTTGTCAAGCTATGAATGGATGATGGTTGTGCAAGATTTGGGGTTTGTGCCAATAAATGTCAATATTTGAAATTCAAATTTGTTGAAATGACATGTAAGAGGAAAGGGAAAATGCAATAAATGCCACTTGGCTCAAGGAAAAGGACATGTAAGAGGTTTTAAATGCCTTGTTGGATGTACATGTTGACTTGGAATTTTTGAATTCAAATTGAGGGAATATTCCAAAAGATACCTTGTGAGGAAAATAGAGATTTAATAAATGAATTAAATCTATTTTTATGTGCAACTTGCATTATCTAGAGGATGTGACAAGGGATGAGGTTAAATTAATCAAGGGTTAATTAATTTAACAGGAGATTAGATGATGTGACTTATTTTGACTTAGATTTATGGATTTATTTAAATCAAATAAGAGAGGAATATGATGAGAGGCTAATTAAATAAGGATTTTGATTTATTTAATTAAAAGGGATGGTGTTAGATTAAATCAAATAAGGTTTTAATTTATTTAATTTAATGGATAGACTTTTAGAGATTTAATTAAATAAATTGATTATTTAATTAAATAGGGATAATTAGATCAGATGGATTGATTTAATTAACAGAAGGAATGACTTGATTCAGATAAAGTGATTTATTTAATCAAGAGAGGATTATTGATGAATTTAATCAAATAGGGGAATTTGATTAAATGGTTTGACCGAGGGATGATTTAGGAGGAAATGATGTTAATAAGTCAGGATCATATGCACGATGTCAATCAGTATATTTTCGATGTCTACATTTTGCCCCTCTTTGAAGCGATGCACTTGTTGCGTTGGTTCAAAGAATAAATGATCTCGATGAAAGCCAAAAAATTTTGATATTTAAAACTTCCCCCACTGTTGTCTGGTGAGAGAAATATGCCAATATAATGCCCCCTCGAGAGATCATACGAAAATTTCATTTTTTTTGTGTGATCTCACGAAAAAAAGGTAACAAAGTGCCCGACAGGTCCAAAAGGGGTCCAGGAGGCTAAAAACATGTCTAAACGCAATAAAACGATGAAAAAAAAGCCTCACACAGACGAAAATAGGTTCAGGGGACTGAAACCCTAGTAGGGTAGCCCTAGAAAGTCAAAAAACCCAAATTTTTAGGCTTAAAAGGGGCCCGAGGGGTCACTTTCAAGTCATTTTCACACACCTCCGCCAGCAAACCTGCAATTCGAGCTCTGACCCTTCGACGATATGGCGCAACGAGAGCTTCCTCTACACATTTCGGACTAAGTTCGGACCTACCAGCGAATCGGTGCCCCAGTATGTGACCCTAACTGAAGCTTTATTTTTTCATTTTAATGCATTTATTACATGTTTAAAGATGAGCTCGCCTCCAGCGGCGCCATTATAGCGTTGCTCGGTGTTTAAAGTGCACCACTAATTGTCGTTTTGCACCGCAGTGGTGCAATTTGGAGTTTAGAAACTCCATCGCTGGGCTCGGGCTCAGCTTGGACTCAGCGGGCTGGTTTGGGAAAGTGTGCCACGGCGGTGCGCTTATCATGAAAATGGCGACACTGGGGGTTAAAGTGTGTCGCGACAGTGTTTTTGGCTAAATTTTGGGTCCAACGTTGGAGTTTGAGGAAACTCAAACTGCGACACCTTCACAAACTACGTTACTGGAAACGAGTTTTGAGCATTAGGTCAGGATTTTTCCAAACAATTTAACATGCTGACTTTCCTTGATGTAGTATGGGCCTAGGGAGCTTTATTCTCGGGAGCACCGGTCACAAGATTTGGTGAGTGTCCTACGAGATTTTAGCGACAGAGACCAGGACTGACTGGGAGCCACTGGCTTATGGCATATTACATACGCAGCGCCCGTGCGCACACACCTCGGGATGCTATCAGCACTGGCCAAGAGGTGGCATAGTGAGACATCATCGTTTCATCTTCCCACTGCTGAGGCGACTGTCATGCTGGAGGACATTTGGCACATTCTTTGATTTCCCATTTATGGCCACCAAGTGATCTACGATATGGAGGAGGGACGCGAGTACTGCACCCGAGTCCTCGCCACACAAGATATTATTTACTGCGAGGGTCAAATTGAGCTGGAGCGGTAAAGAGTTATAGCACCCCCTTTTCGCTGGGCAGTTGTGGCGATCATTTCGGGTTTGGTTACCCCAGACAAACGAGGGTGGTATTTTAGTCTGAGCTGGGGATACTGCTAGGAGAGGATGGTCTGGGACTGACTAGTTCGGTTTCCATGGGGGCCTGTCCCTTTGGCTTAACTTTACATGGATCTCCATGAGTATGCATACGTGGATGGCAGAGCGCTGGGAGCCAGAGTGAGACTCCTGCATGTTTGGGTGTGGGAGCACATTTCTATGCTACGTCCACGGGTGATTCTGGTTCCAATGGGGGCAAAGGATGCCCACAGTGATACGATCTGAGGAAGGTGGTGTGTCTTTCACACACCTAGAGCATGGGATCATTTATCTTAGAGGTGGGTCCTAGATGAGATGCTTGTGTTTTACTTGGAAGTACATGCCTCAGTCAACTTGGATGGGCTGACGATGCAGATCAACTCTTCTACTACCACTAGGATCAATACATGTAGGGGCAGGAGCACACCATGATAGAGCGATACCTGCCAGGGTGTGTGCAACATCAGTTTGGAGAGCCGTAGGATTGGCCAGATGATGGTTATGTAGTTGTCTTTGCATGCAGCATGACCACGAGGTGTCATAGGGCACGAATATTCCCTCTTGTGGAGGTAGTTAGCGACTTCGACACTTATTGCCATCAGGTGGAGCTTACAATCGAGGCTTGATTCGGGCACCACACATGCCTACGAGAGATTAGTTAGGACCTCCTCTGCAGTTGGTTGTTCACAAATTGTGAGGATCTAAAAGGCACACACACACAAGGTGAGGCGGAGGACAAGGAGACTAAAGTGCGAGATTTGGCCGAGATCCACCGGTAGATGCCCCTAGTTACGCTGAGTCACAAGGACGTCCACATGTAGGACCAGCAGCAGGATCCGCCAGTCCCACCACCATGAGCCAAGGTTGAGGACCAGGCACAAACACAGCCACGGGTACAGCCAGCAGGGCAGGAAAATGCACGAGATGCCTTGATTTTATAGTTATAGGCACAGGTTGAGTAGTAGCGGCAAAAGAAGGACTGACGGTGAGAGAATTGCTTCAGGCGAAGAGGACGGTACATGCGGCAGCGGCAGACATGAGCTCTGAAGCGGCCATAGCTAGAGCCCGCGAGCGTGGGTGAAACATGATAGTGTATCCTCATCACCGAGTACCATGCGATGCGATCTTGAAGATATTTATCCGAAGATAGAAGTATTACCGCCTTGAGCCTACCCGACACTACTTGGAAGGACTAGGTCCCGGAGTGCTTAGAAGATTGATCGAGGACACTAGAGGTCCGCGGTCGAGGGGTGAGGGCAGCATTCATAGAGATCGACCATGATCCAGATATTATGATGTACCTTTTGTGCCTTATGGGCTTGTTTTTGATAGCCCGATGGGCATTTTGTACCGATTGACATATATGTACAATGATCTGACTATTATTCTTTTGTACTATGATAGTAACCTTGCTGATATGATATATATATGAGCCGATGATGATTTTGATGTGATGCAATGTGTTCCTTTTATTTATGCATGGATGGTTTATTTCTATATGCTTTGCAATGATGTTCCATGGATGCATTTTATTTCTAATGATGTATGCGTTATTATTTATGACTAACAGATCTATATTATGCTGACCTATGATGTGCAATAATGTTAACTATATGATGGTTTATTTTATGCCAATGCAATATGTGAAATGATTTTATTTATGTAATGATGTGTGGAATATGCTTAATTATGAGATGATTTATGGATGTATGTTATATGATGCGATGGTCATGATATGATGCTACTGAAATGGTGTTTATGAAATGCAAATGTTATTATACTAAATGATGATGTATGTGATGCAATGATATGTTAATGCAAAGTGATCTGCATAATGAATTAAATGCTTGTATACCTATTGCTTATGATTATGCAAAAATGATTATGGAATGCTTTTGTAGATGTTATGTGATAGTTTATATGATAATACAAAATGTTTATGAAGTGCAAATGCAATGTTTATGCAATGATCGATATAATGCCATGAGATGCAATGTAATGGGTGAAATTCGATGATATGGATGCACCTTTTTATGGATGTTCATGATAGCATGTTTATATGATGATTGAAATACGATGTTTCCTATATGATATGCTTAAGCAATGTGTATGATTTCTATATGATATGCTTATGCAATGCGTATGATTTCTATATGATATGCTTTATGCAATATGTATGATTTCTATATGATATGCTTTATGCAATATGCTAATGATTTGTGGATGCAGGATCAATGATGATGATGGTGATGATGATCAACTGTCATAGTACCTTGTTAGCATGGTCAGTAAGGAGAGAAGAAGTCAGTTCAACAAGATGCAAGATTACACAAATCTAGTTGATGATGATGATGACTTGCTGAGGAATTGGGATTTTCAAAGTGCCAAACTTTCTTATGTTTGATAACACACATGGTACGATGCATCAAGGTATAGAAAACCAAAATGGCGTTGTACCTAGTGTGATGGATTTTGACTCGACAATCAGATAGGAGTATTCTTGTTCACACCTGACATACGAAAACCTTGCTAGGATGTATTTCAGAAGTTTCAGACACCTCGGACCAAAACATGAAAAGGTAAACCTATCCTTGCAATAGTCAACAAGTTGCCCTAGACCTCTTTCATACATACCTAACAAAGCAAGTATTCGCCGAGGTTATTTTACAAGAGTGTCCAACAAGAACAGCAGACAAAAGATAATGATCATTGTCCCATTCCTATTTCTCTAAATCCGCTATTTTGGGATATCATCGAGATGTCCTTGGAATGAGCACAAAATAAGACAAGTCAAAAGATAAAGACCAAGTAAACAAACAAACTGATGCTCTTCAATACCGCTAATGGAAAAAAGATATGTTTTCTAAGATGATAACCGAAACTTATTGCCAAAAGATAATGCCCATTGTAGGAAGGATTCATCCTAGGACATGTTAGTGGATGGCGGCACGTCATTTCGTTTATAAGGGATGATTGATAGGGGACAAATTCAGATGATGAGTTACCAATACGAAGAGATAACCAACTTGCTTACTCACTGACTTAGACTTTAGACCTGACATTTTGAGTTCTGCATTTAAACTGCTATGCCTGTTTCCAACTTTTTCACCAAAGGTTGACGATGACGATCAAGTTATTATGGATGGTGATTATTGCGGGTGCAAGTGAGATGAGATGGAAGGATTTTTTTGAAATATTTGGATGTTTTTGAAGTTTTCTGATGTTTTGAGGCTGTTTTTGGTGTTTTTTGAGATTTTGCAAATGTTTTGATTTTCAAATTTTCAAATGTTTTGGGATTTTATAAGGTTTTGACCAAGAGACTAACCTAAAGACCTATCCTAAGGGTCTTGAGGGCTGATCGATAGATTAACCTTGCCTACGTTATACACGCAAAGACCATGTAGTTTGACTGATGACTTGACTGATTTACAAATGATGATATACATGATGAGATGTCAGTTTATTATGACAGACTCCTATAGGACTGGCCTAAATGTCTGGGGGAATGATCAAAGATCAACCTTGCCTACGTTCAAGATCAGAGATGACGTAGTTCGACAAGACGACCTTGTTTTTGGATTTTAATATGTTTTGAATGTTTTTGGATTTTTGTGTTTTTTGTTGTTTTTGGATTTTCTAATGTTTTGATGTTTTTGGATTTTTGTGCTTTTATGATGTTTTTGGATTTGAAGATTTGAAGATTTTAAGATCATACACAAATCCGATCCGATAAGAACATGCCCCCAGCGTGATGCAATAGACTACTCTGATAAAGGCAGGACAAACTGACCTTGAGGATGGGCTGAGTAGTACTAGGAGGGATCATGATACGAACACAAGAACAAGCTATGGTGCAGATGCAAGTGGATGTGTGATGGATGGAGACCTGAATGTGATAGATGATGGTAAGAAAATGGGTGGATGATGCATATCAAGCCATAAAGATCCTGGTGGATGGAAAGTGCTTATTTATACAAGGCGCCTATTTGCCAGGTTTTCACCAAGGTACTTGCCCAAAGTGCCACCAAAGTGGTTTTCACTAGAGGATGATTTTTTTGATCCTTTTTCTAATTTTTTTTGGATTTTTTGCTTTTTTGAATTTTTTATTTTTTTTGTCACCAAGACCTGCTTTCCGTGTTTTGAGATGGGAGATATTCATGGATCTTGCAGGTTCTCTTCGGTGCTGATAGTTGATATTCCCCTGACTTATAACTTGTTGTGATGATGAAAGGTCCTAACCAATTAAGTTTGAACTTGCCTTTGCTGTTGGGGTTTGAGATATTCTTCTGATTTTCTTTTAAGACTAGTTCTCTGACTTGGAAAGTCTTGCTTCTAATTTTTTTGTTGTAGCTCCGTTTGAGTCTATTTTGATAGACTTGCAAGTGATTTAAAGCATCTATGTGTCTCTCATCCAGTAGCTCCAGCTCGTTTAATCTTGACACCCAAAGAGTCTTCTAATGCTGATGAGGTTTTGCAATGATATTCCGAGGGATGGGAGCTCAATCTCAATGGGGTGGCAAATTCTGCGTGTGGATGCTAGTCTTCGATAAGCCCGTGAGGGTGGATTAAGCTACGATGCTAGTCACGCACTTATCATTAACTATTTCTTTGAGGGATTTTGAGGATGGTTTCGGTTCGTGGCTTCGCTGGGCTTGCAATACTCAGATAGTATGGAGTGGAGAAGTGGATGTTGGATTTTGAATTTCTCGCACAAATTTCAAACCTCCCCGGTTCTTGGATCGGTGTCCCATTATCCGAGATAATGGCTTGTGTGACAATCAGAACGCATAAATGCAATAGTTCAGATAACTTTAGAGATCCGCCTCAGGATGAGTATTGCTATAGAGGAGCTTTCATCGATTCTTGTGAAGTACTCACGTTTATGATGAATTTATGGCCATTGGATGAGGTGGGTGAGATTTTCCCAATGAGATCGATTCCCCACTGTGAAAAGGGCCATGGTGTGATGATTGGATGAAGCTCTTGAGCTGGAGCATGGATGAGGTCCCCATGCTGCTAACATTGTATACACCTTTTAGCATGATCATGCGCTTCTCTTTCCATTGTGGGCCAGTAATACCCCAGCCTCAGCAGTTTCTTGGCAATGGTCATTCCACTCGAGTGTTAGCCACAGATACCATTATGAACCTCGCTTAGAGAAGTACCTCAACATTTAAAACAACGAGCAAGGTAATTCTATGCTTCTACTCGTGATAAGGTATCACGAAGATGACAACTGATGCCTTTTTTATAAAGGTTCATTTTAAGTTTGATGGGAGGTCAGCGGGTATGACTCCTATGCGAAGATAAGTGTAGATGTCATGGTACCAAGGATCACCATGACCAATGATTTCACACACATATTTTGATTCCGGTACCTCGAATGTGGGAAGGAGAAGCTGCTCAATCAAAAATTCATATTTCAGAGTGTTATGAGGGATATCTAATAGGGACCCGATTGTAGCCATGGCGTCTGCTGCTCAGTTGTTAGTTCTTCGAATCTACTCAAATGTTATGTCAATGAAAGATTCTTTAAGAGTCTCCACCAATTTCTTATATGGAGTGAGCTTATCATCCTTAGTCTGATATTCATTATTGACTTGATTTATGATCAACTAAGAGTCCCCATAAACCTTGAGAGCTATGATGTTCCATTGCACTACTATCTTGAGGCCTATAGTCAAAGCCTTGTATTCCGCTATGTTATTAGTGTAGGGAAATGCTAATTTGTATGACCTTGGTATGCAGTCCCCCTGTGGGGTGATGAAGAAGACACCAGCTCCTGATCCGTACTGCGTGTATGAGCCGTTGAAGTATAGTTTCCAGTGATCAGCTATATTGAGGTTAAAGATGGACTCATCTGGAAACTCTGAGACAAGAGGATTCTCAGAATAAATGGGTACTTCTGCTAATTGATCTACAATTACCTGTCCCTTAATGGCTTTGCGCTCTACATACTCGATGTCATACTCTGATAGTATCATTACCCATTTGGCCATTTTTCCTGTGAGCATTGCCTTTGATAGGAGATACTTGAGGGGACTAATTTTTGCAATGAGCTTTATCTTGTGTGCCAACATGTAATGTCTAAATTTTTGGGATGCAAACACTATGGCGAGGCAAGCTTTCTTGATGAATGAGTAATTTAGCTCATGAGCATCCATTGTCCTACTGATATAGTAGATAGCCCTCTCCATTCCATTTTCATCATGCTGAGCCAAGAGAGTTCCAAGGGCTGCTACTATTGCTAATACATATAAGATCAATGGTTTTCTTGGGATGGGTGGCATTAAAACTGGTGGTGTTAATAGATATTCCTTGATTTTGTTAAATACCCCTTCACATTTTGTATCCCATTTATACGCTACCCCCTTGTGGAGTAGGTGAGTATATGGATTCTGCTTATCTGCTAGTTATGCTATGAATCGTCGGATGGATTGAAGTCTGCTTTGGAGACCTCTCAGTTGTCTTAATGTCTTTGGTGCTTCCATCTCAATGATTGCTTTTACTTTTTCTGGATCCACCTCGATATCCCTCATGGAGACTATGTATCCTATCAATTTACCTGATTGTACACCGAAGATGAACTTCCTGGGATTTAGTCTGACTTTGTATTCCTCCAATCTGTCAAAGATAGCACTTACGGTTGCTATATGATCTTTTCTTTTTCTTGATTTGACTAGGATATCGTTGACATAGTCTTCAACTATTTTGTGGATCATGTCCTGGAATATTAATGTCATGGCCCTTTGATAGGTTGCTCCTACATTCTTTAGGCTGAATGGCATCATGTTCCAGTAGTAGGTCCCCCATGGACAAGTGAAAGCCATCTTATGTTGATCCTCTTTTGCTATCATGATCTGGTTGTATCCTAAAAATTCGTCCATTAACGATAGCATCTCATGTCCTGCTTTCATGTCTACTATCATGTCGATGTTAGAAGGTGGAAAATCATCCTTTGGACATGCCTTGTTCAAATCTCTAAAGTCTATGCAGATTCTAATGGCTCTGTCAGGTTTTGAAACAGGTACCAAATTTGATACCCATTCTGGATAGTCTATTGGTTGTATGAATCCTGCGTCTAACAGCTTTTTGAGCTCCATTTTGACCAATAAGGCTATTTGAGGATGCATCTTTTGAAGCTTTTGTTTGACTGGTTTTGCTTCTAGATACACTGCTAAATGATGAACCGCAGTTTCTGGATCTAGCCTTGGCATGTCAGCATAACTCCATGTGAAGTTTAGTTATCTTTCCTTTAGGAATGCCGCTAGGAGTTTTTATTCTTCTGATAATAGTGATTCTGCATATAATGTGATATGCAGGGCCTCCTCTATTCCTATGTTGACCGGATTGCACTTTTCAGCTAAGACTGCTGACTTCTCCTGATGAATAGCTCTTAAGGGAAGATTGAATCCTTCATCCTCGGGTGCCTCAGAGAGGTTTTCACCATTGGATACGTCCTTTCTTTTTACTATTTTCTTGTCAGAGAGTGCCACAGTGTGGTTTTCACTCAAAGACTTGGATATGATTCTTAGTTTTTCACTTTTGTGACTGAAGGATTCAATCGTTTCCTCATAATAGGCATGTGTGTCCAATTCTATTATAAAGCTTACTTTGTGATCCCCATCTGGAATGTTATCCCTCAATCCCATGAATTCTGAGAGTGCCTCATCATTTTCAAATGTATCGAGAATTGGTGGTCCTCGTTCTTCATAGTCGATCAGTTGGGGGTAGACTAAGTGGATCTCATGATTTGAATGGTCAGATTCAAAGGATAGGGTACTAATCATACACAGGGTGGTATCTTCGAATAGCCTAAGTAGATTAGTCAAAGTATCTTTATCATCGCTACTAATATAGGGCTCAATTATGAAGTTATGTGTGTCTTCACCTATGACAATTGGTGAGTGTAGTTGTACTAGTACTGGCTGAGGAGAGATACTAACCGTTCTAACCGGAGGACTTCAGCCATGTATGGTTATTCTCGGAATGGTACATCCAAGGCCAAGATTTCTTATGGGTCACGTCTCTGGGATGATAGGTATTATGAGCCCATTTTCATTTTGTCCCAATCGTTGATTTCTATCGTAACCCATTGCAAGCATCATTTGTAGGCCTTTGCTTGTCTTATCCATTGATAATTCAGGTATCTATCTTTCATCTTGATAGAGCATGTGTGATGGATCTGCCTCAATAACCTCATGGCCAAGATCTCCCCATCTTGTGAATGTGGGATAGTTTCTAGGATAGGTTTGCGATGTGGAAGCTTGATTTTCTTGTGGGCGTCTCCATGATCTAGGAGATTGTGGTAACTCTCCTATCATGAAAGCATTTTTAGGGAGCTTGTAGCTTCCACAACCGTCCTCCTGGATGATGAGCTTGATATCGGAGATGGTGAGGATGGCGGGTGTCTCTATTACAGAAGTGGACGCGAGAATGGCAGGGTCGATGTATGGTGTGGATGGGCCCTCATCATTCTTTGGCACTTGGGGGATTTTGTAAAACTTGGCCTCAAGATTTTGCAATATGAAAACGGTTTGGGATCTCTGTGGATAGTGACCTCTTGTCCATTATGTGTAAATTTCACACATTGGTGGTTCAGGTTGATGCTACAACTTTCATTGCATGGATCCATGGGCATCCCAGGAGGATATTATATGGTAATTCGAGGTCCAAGACCTGACATGTGGTTTCCATGAGCATTGGCCCTACTTGAATAGGGAGTTTAATTGTGCCTTGAGACACTCTTTCTTGGTCATCATATGCTCTTATTGTGATGCCCTTACCTTTGTCAATGGAATCTTCTAATATTTTCAACTACTTGATGAGGCTAAGAGAATAGATGTTCAAACCTGCACCCCCATCCACCAAGACCCTTTTGATTTTTCTCTTGTTTACAATGGCTTCCAAGTGAAGTGCACGGTTGTGAGATGGTTGAGCGGGGAAATCTTGGTCAGAGAATGTAAGGAGATTAGTTGTTATGATATTTCTGACCATAGCTTGGAATTGCCCCGCATCAAGATCTGTGGGGACAGTGGATGAGGCTAATGCTTCCTCGAGAATATTTTTATGCGCTGATGATATTCTTAACAACTCCATGATGGAGATGTGTGTTGGTGTTCTCTTGAGTTGTTCTACAACATTGTAGCTATGCGGAATGGCTCTAGATGAAGGGATTCTATTAGGTTGGGATGATCCTACAATGGTGACTTTGCCACCTCTTATGGTGACTCCATAATCTTCGGCATGGGCGCCCTTGATGGTGATGACCATGCAATCTTCATTTAGGGAGGCAACAATCATTTCATACACATGATTTACACTGCCCTTCCCTTTATCATTTTTATTCCCTTTGTTTCCATGATTCGGCATTAGATTCGTGTAGATTTTTAGATCCTGATTTCTGGTAGGTGGTTCCACATTTATGATTTTCTTGTCAATGAGATCTTGGATAATATTTTTGAGTCTCATGCAATTGTTTGTGGTGTGACCTTTGATCTTATGAAATTCGCAAAGTTGATTTTCGTTATACCAAGGGGGTTTGACGTCAAGTTCTTGGTAATTTTCAAATGTAGGAGGCTTGATGAGTTTTTCGTCGATCAACTTTTTCATTATGTCCTCTAGTGGTTCCCCTAAGATAGCATATTTTCATTTGGGATAAGTTTTACGTTTGGGTGGTCCTCTATGATCATTGAGGTTATTGATGGTAGGATTGTTATTGGGTTGATATGTTGTGTGATGAGTGTTTTGGCGTTGATTTTGGATTTGCGGTGTGGGTGTGTTTTGGCGTGGACCACTAATGACCACCTTGGCATCTATGACACCATCATTAGTAATGTTCTTGTTCCTTTCCCATGTGCAAGGTTTATCATTATAATTGGATGATGGGCGGTTGTTTTGCGGTTCGTGATATGATGTTGATTCCACGGGTTGAGTTACAAGGGCTCTTTCGATGCTGAGCACCTTGGACATCAATTGCTCATATGTGGTGATGCCCTGAACCTTGAGATGAAATGCTAAGTGACTTTCAAGGTTGGCGATGATGGTGCAAACTCTTTGTTCTTCTAGCATGGTCCACTTGCTCCGATTGGCCTTGGATCGCCATCGTTGAAGGAATGAAGCAAAAGATTCATTCTTCCCTTGTTTTAGAGCGTATAGTTCTTCGAGACTGACATCCATTGCAATATTACATGTGTAGTTCCTAATGAATTCATCCCTGATTTCTTGGAATGTTCTAATGCCTGAAGGTAAGCAAGAGAACCATTCTATAGTGGGGCCTGCCAAGCTTCTAGGAAATAGCCACATCAGATAAGTATTGTCATATGCGACCTCCATGCAATGAACCTAGAATTCCCTGATGTGATCTTCAGGGTTTCCCATCCCTCGATATTTGTCGAATTTGGGTATTTCAAATCCCTTGGGGAATGGTTTCATTTCTAAGCTCCTATCAAATGGATAGGGACACAAGTTGCTTGGTGTTTTGGTTGTTCGCCCTGATTGAAGGTCAAGCACTTGTTGTCAGAGCAACTTGAGTTGTGTTGTCACATCACTTTGTGGATCAGGGGGTGGGATGAAAGTATTTTGAGGTGTTTGAATCGTGGGTTGGATGGGTGGATTGTTTGGTGTGTTGTTCGATGGTATCGATATGTTCTAGTGGGCGAAGTAGGCTTCTACTTGCTTTTGTATGAACAACGCTTGTTGTTGATCTTGTTGTTGCACTTGTTGCTACTCTAACAATGCTTGTTGTTGTGCTTGATGTTGTTCCCACAATGCTTGTTGTTGGGCTGCCAATTCTGCCGCTTCTTGCTGCTCTTGGTATTATTTTAGTGCTTGCTAGTATGTTTGCACTTGCGCTGCTTGTGCAAGAATTTTTGCTTGTGCTTGTGCTTGTTGTGCTTGATATTGAGCTTGCGCTTGGGCTTGCGTTGCTTGTGCTTGTGTGTCTTGTTGCTGCAATAATAGTTGTGCTTGAGCGACCCTTTGTTCTTGCAATGCTTGCGTGTCTTGGGTGGCTTGTTGTTGTTGTTGTTGCAATAATGCTTGGGATTGTTGCATTTTTTGCGCTTGTAATGAGGCTTGCACAGCTTGTGCAGCTTGTGCGGCTTGAGCGGCTTGAGCGGCTTGTTGCACAACTTTCTTTTTTTGACCTTGTTGGTATCCTCTTTGAAAAGCAGCTTGTAATGCTGCGTTGTATTGGCTTGATGTGGTGAACGTTGGTGGTGGTGGAGGTGGTGGTGGATTTTGAATGGTGGTAGATGATGACGTTGTGTTGATGTTTTGGGTGTTGGATAGTGGTATTGATGTGATGGGTCCTTGAGAGACCATGCTTTGTGATGTTAGGGGTGTGTTTGACGATGATGCCATTGCTTGTGTGTTTGTCATTTGTTGTTGCGATATCAATGAAAAATTTTGTGTGTTTGGTGCAATGCTTTGATTGATGGTTGGGATGTAGGTTTGACTGATACCTGGTAGGGGAGGAAGCCCTAAACCGAGGAGTGATGCGGATGATAATGGTAATGGCGGAAGAGGTGGAAAGGTGAGGGGCATGAGTTGTTGTGAAAACGTCGTGGTGTTGAATAAGCCCCCTAGTCCGAACATATCTCCCTCTTCTTGTGAATTTGTGAGAAGAGGTGTTTGAGGAGTTGCGTGAAAGAATGATGATGATGGATCATGATGGAATTTGAGAGGAGCATTTTTGTGTAATGGGTTTTGGGGTATGCTTTGTTCCAATGTGGTGTTTGCATCCAAGTTTTGATTATTAACAAGGGGATGTGATTGGAGAGTGTTGAGAAATGTGTTTCCCTTGTTAACATTGGGTTCGGTTGGAGCAAATGATGTGATTTGCGGAATGTTTTGCATGATGTTTTGGGATGGAGGTGTAGATGGAATGGGGATGGTGGATGAAATAGGTGGAAAGAATGTCTCCACTATAGTTCTTACATCAAAATCCGAAGGCAACTTGGCCCCTTGTTTTGCTAATTCAAGCATGTATAACGAAGGGTTGAGTCTCATCATGATGTTGATGATTTTATGATTCTCTGGATTTTGAAGCATTTCTGTCATTTCTTCGCGAGACATTCCAAAAGTAAGGTCTTCTCCTTGGTTTTCTTCTTGTGGATTTTGCGATGATGAGAGGGTCGATGGATTACTTGATTCAGCTGGATTAATTTCTGCGTTTGTTTGGCTAAGATCACTTGAAGCGGGTGTTTCTTTGTTGGCTTCCATACTCTTCTTGTATTGAGATCTCGTTTGAACCATAAAAAAAGGATCAACCTTCGAGAATATGGGAGATGAATCTCTTGATTCCTTGGATCGACTATTATTTTGTCCCAAAGTATAAAGTTTTAGGATGCCTTGAGGATCAAAGGTGATCATATGATAATCATGTTTTAGGGGTGGATGATATGGATGTTTTGGCTTTTGATAAATCTTGAATGAGACACTAGGCTTTTAGGACTTGCGGATTCTTGATTTTTTATTTTGAGATTTTGAGATTTTGAGATTTTGTCCTTGATTTTGATTTGGATTTTGAACAAAAATACCCTAAGATGTTGGATGATGATCTAAGGGATAGCTTTGTCCAAAGGATGATAATTTGAATATGTGTGAGGAGAAGGATGCATCTACCCACACCTATTCAAAGAAGATGATTGTTTCACTAAGCATATGAAGAAGGATTCATCTACATACACTAAGCTAGACAATATGATTTTGATAACTTTAACTAAGTATATGCAAAAGGATGCATCTACACATGCCTAGCCAAAGATGTTTTTGCTAATGTTTTCAAGGATTTTGTCTCAATGATATTGATGATTTTGATTTTTCCATAAACCCTAGTATCAAGGATGATTTCAAGATTTTCCAAAAGGTGATGATGAGATGGGATTTGTTTTGATGTTTTGAAGGATGAATGAAAAAATATTTTGATGTGTTTTTGATCCTAAGATAAGGGTATGTGCAGGATTATGATAGGCCAAAAAGTGGCGATATGCAAGTGATATGATGGCCCATGTGGCTGACAACTTTTTTTTTACCCAAAATTGATGAAACGAAAAGGGTTTTTAAAGGAGATTCTCAGCTTTCCACCAATATAAATTATGATTTACTTTGAATTTAATAAATAATTATCATTCATTTTCTATTTGAATTACGACTAAAGTCCTGATTGGTAGGCTGATTGAAAAAAATCTATAGCTTTCAATCGGTATCACATTTTTTGAATATGAAACATGCGTCACATTCTATGCTTCGCATACTATGGGATTAAAAAAAATTTGAATTTCATGAAGTTTTGACCAAGTTAAGGTGGTTAGGCACACAAGTTTTAATATTTTTTAAAATTTGTAATAAAAAAATAATAATTAATTATTTACATGGAAAAAATTACAAAAAAATATGCATCACATCGAGACATGAGTCCTCTACTTATATCTAAAATATTATAAAAAAATATTATGATTTTTTTGTGGTTAGGGTGTCAGACTACATTGAATTTGCTACAGATTCTATTCTTACAGATTCTATTCTTACATATTTTGAAATAATATAGATAACTTATTCAAATTTTTACATCAAGTTCCCTAACTCTGATTTTTCTAAATTTTTTGCCACTTAAGGGCCTATTTTTTCCATGATGATCCTGCACATACCCACAAACCTAAAAAGATACACTTTGTTTGCCTAGACCTAGGTATTGAAGAGCATGCAAATGCTTCCTAATGACCTTTGTAACCAAGACATGATTTCATTTGAACATTCATTTTTGAATTTCCAATCAATGATTTTGTGCTTTGGGATTTGAAGTCTTCAACACATATGAAAGTTCATTTTGCTTAGCTTTGCTTAATGTCTTTATTTTACCAAAACACTTTCTTCAATTAGGTTTTCAAACTAAGATGTCCAATGTCTTAATTTCTTCAAATCCCACAAGATATGTTATGTGGAAATTTAATGAAATTAAGGCAAGGGTTTTCTTATTGTTTACTTAAGGAGACAAATCGAGAAATAATCCAACGCTTAGAAACCTCTAAGGATGTGAATCCCAAGGGAAAGCAATAACATATGAATTAAGTCAATGGCATTTGTCTTCAAAAGGGTTTGAAATTTTGGATGATGTTAAGCGTTTGTTTCCATGATGTTTTCGATCAAGCAATGCATTTTGTAACCCAAGAATAAGTACAATCCTATGGATGTGTAAGACAATATTTGTTGGATTCCCACTTGGACAAGTCCAGCTACGCTTATCTCTAGCAGATGGTTAGATTCTTGACTCCATTGGCTCCCCTCCATGGCTCATTAACATCAATTAGGGCAGCTAAGCATCAACACCCATGAAACTCCCATGGCATGCTTTCCATCTCTACTAGAAGACCCTAAAAGTGTGGGGTAGCTTCAGAATGGCCGTTCTTACACCAACAAATAGATTAAGGATTTTATAAAATTCTAGCACATGGGTTTTAGTAAGGACTTTCCATTCATGGAGATTGACCCATACGGCAAGACTCCCCTTTCAGATCCATCTTGTTGGAATCAACCATGTGATATTGGTGTTTCGTCCAATATCCACATTTATATCCTGGCTAGAAATACTCTTGGCTTTAGAGTGTTACCGGTTGAGTCGTTAACTTAGGTGAGTACTTTTTCCCCAAGGCAGGCCCTCTAGGATAAACAATAGTGAATGAAGAACAATATTCGTAACTTGATCAATCCTTGTTGGCAACAAGTAGAGAGATGTACGCAACAAAGCCCTCCACTCACACTCACACAAGATTTTGTTCAATTTTAAGCCCAAATCGAAGTGTGGAGGTGATTGCTTTATCTTAACCCAAAGTCATGAAAAAGGCCTTTTGATTCTCAAAATTGCTATAAAGTGCGAGAGAACCGCATACGTCCTTTTTCGATGGCTTTAGTCTAAGTAAGCCCTCACAAAAACAAAGGTACACTTGTTCTTTTTAGATCCTCAAAGAAATATGTGAGTTCATTTTAGAGCACCAAATGACAAGTGAAAGACATTTGTTCAATTTGTTAATCCCATAAACAAAATCTAGTAAGTTGTTGATCCTATTGTTCATTTTAACCTTTGCAAGAAGAAATTGAAAGGTTCTTTTTAAGCCCAAATGAAAACTAGTATTCTAAGAATGAGAAGATGACAAATCCCTAAGGAAGTGTTAATCAAACACTTAAGTGTTTAAAAACACTTTGATTAGATAAAATATCATCACCATGCTCCTCCTTCCTTCATTTTCGTTTTCCAACCTACAAAGAAGAAAACAGTCAAATTCTGGAAAAACACATAAATTAAAAAGCAGAAAATAGAGGAAGAAGCAATCATAAATTAAAAACATGTGCTAAAAAAAAAAATTCTCTCTTTTACTGTCTCCCAGCGTCGCAACTCGTGAAGGCGTCGCTATTTTTTCCTCTCAACGGTGCTCTTATAGCGCCGCTTACTAGTCAGCAATGCTTTGTGTCAGGACAGAGAGCACGATTGCATTGCACTTTTCTCCCAGCATCGCACTTTTCGAAAGCATCACTGTTTATAATTTTTTGAAAACTTTTGCAGATCGGCGAGTCCAGCGGCGGAGTTAAGAATTTGAAATTTTTTGGCGGGATGAGTCTAGCGGTGCTAAAACAGCGACGCTGGCGAGCCCGCGGTGCTAAAACAGCGACGCTGACGAGCCTATGATGCTAAAACAACGACACTGATGAGCCCGCGTTGGAATTTCTTGTGTGTCAAGAAAATGCAGAAATTTCAAGGAAAAGTTAAAAATAGTGATGCAAGCCCTCCTTCTAGCACCAAATGTGCGAACCCTTTTCCTAGTACCTGCAAAACAACATGAATAAACGAGTTAGACAAGGAATTACAAGCTAAAAGAAGGATTCCCCATGAAATCCATTTGCAAACTCAAAATAGAAAATAAATTGATGAAGAACACAATACAATAGATAAAACTAGATTTAATCCAAATTAGAGAAGCAAACACTTGATCCCATGGGGGAATTGGTGCCAATTTGATGTGAAAATTGTTCCTTTCCCAATCCCTATGATGAAATCTTGATGTGTTGAAGATGATGTTGATCCACTTTGACAAACGATGAGAACTCCAAGCCAAATCTGCAAAAAGCCTAGCTAGGAATTCGAATGATGGATGGAAATGGCTAAGTATTTTAGCATGGTAACTTTGCTTGGATTGTGGATGATGAAATGAGGAGAGGAGCTCTTCATTTATAGGATTTCAAGATGGATAAATGCCCAAATTTGAGCAATGTGGGACTAACATTCATCCAATGATATGGTGCCACTTGTCAATCTATGAATGGATGATGGTTGTGCAAGATTTGGGGTTTGTGCCAATAAATGCCAATATTTGAAATTCAAATTTGTTGAAATGACATGTAAGAGGGAAGGGAAAATGAAATAAATGCCACTTGGCTCAAGGCAAAGGACATGTAAGAGGTTTTAAATGCCTTGTTGGATGTACATGTTGACTTGGAATTTTTGAATTCAAATTGAGAGAATATTCCAAAAGATGCCTTGTGAGGAAAATAGAGATTTAATAAATGAATTAAATCTATTTTCATGTGCAACTTGCATTATCTAGAGGATGTGACATGGGATGAGGTTAAATTAATCAAGGGTTAATTAATTTAACAGGAGATTAGATGATGTGACTTATTTTGACTTAGATTTATGGATTTATTTAAATCAAATAAGAGAGGAATATGATGAGAGGCTAATTAAATAAGGATTTTGATTTATTTAATTAAAAGGGATGATGTTAGATTAAATCAAATAAGGTTTTAATTTATTTAATTTAATGGATATACTTTTAGAGATTTAATTAAATAAATTGATTATTTAATTAAATAGGGATAATTAGATCAGATGGATTGATTTAATTAACATAAGGAATGACTTGATTCAGATAAAGTGATTTATTTAATCAAGAGAGGATTATTGATGAATTTAATCAAATAGGGGAATTTGATTAAATGGTTTGACCGAGGGATGATTTAGGAAGAAATGATGTTAATAAGTCAGGATTAGATGCACGATGTCAATCAGTATATTTTCGATGTCTACAATTTCATCTCTCTTCTTTAGTGTAGCTAGCACAATCCAAATGTTATAGGGTCACATTTATCTTATCATCATATTTTTTTATTCCCTACACATTAATGAAAAATCTAAATTTCCATGTGTGGACATAAATAATTCATAATATGGAATCCTCATTTGTAAGGTAAAGGATGTTTGTTAAATACCTTTCCCCTTTCACCATTTAGAGGAAGATGATTGGAACCACCTTTAAATGGTGTACATTTATCATTGTCCTCATCATATAAAATAATGCTTTTTATTTTAGAGATGAATTATGACTCTTTTAACCATTTTCTCAATAATTGAATCTCTATAATAAATTTAGTAAATAAATAATTTCCTTAATACAAAAGATGAATTGTTCCTTGAATACACATCCCTTAACATATTGATAGAAAAAATTAAAATTAATTGACACTTTGATAAACCTTGTCCTGCATACTTAAATTAAATACATAAATACCAAGATTAAAAAAATTAAAAATTTATAAATAAAATTTTATTTTAAAATGAAAAATACCTCACTCAAGACCTATTACATTAGGGGCGTGACTTCTTCCACCTACCTTTTTTTTGAATATCTGTAACACTATTTTCTAAACTAGAATATAAACACTCTTCATAAAAAATAATTAGAAATTATACACTACAACTACATGTCAAATAATTTTTTGACTTATTTATATTTTTAAACAGTATTTTATATGAGAGGAATAGAGGGTCATCACAAAAATCTAGAGCTTAGATCTTAGTTATAGGGATATTCCCCTTATAACCTCTTGTAAAATGTTTAATGGACCACACATTGTGTCTAAATCAAGAATAAAAACCATGACCTAGGCTATGTGAAGAGGCAACTGAGACCAAGTGAGTTGATCCCAAGAGCCAAAAGAAAACATTTCTAAATATTTTTTTCTCAAGAGCTTGTCTTATCCTATTAGGAAGGGTTGTGTTTTTTTAGTCCATTACACAATGAAATATTTCTTAAGTAAAATTAAGCTTTAATGACCTCTCATTTAACAGAATAGTAGATCATATTGAATTAAACTTATGTGGCCTATATTCCTATAATGTACATTCTATACCAGCAAGGTTTAGCCATATCAAATGATTGTCTCTCATAATAATATTTAAGATCATTTTGAATTAGGCCATTACAACACAATTTAAATATAATTTGAGGTACACTACTATAGTGGACTGTAATTTCCATTTGTGACCTGTAAAACAAAAATCTACAGTGAATTCGTTGAACTTGAAATATATGTGATTACACTACAACTATGTTCAATTATTGTGAGAGGTTCTAATATTGGAAGTCGCAAGGAGAACAACCTTCTTGCACAATTTATTGATCTGAACTCTATTTTTATAGATGGATCCCACCTTCTAGTTTGTGTTAGGAAAAAGAAGGTGTCTCAACCTTTTATTTTTCCATAGATTTGATTTTTCCATAATATTAAATGTTGCTAATTTTCTCACATTTTCTTGTGAGTTACAACTTGCGGTTTCTATTTAGATGAGAAGTCAAGTTGGAAAATTATTTTTTTATAGGAGGAGTTGTGCACAAATTTTTTTTCTATTTCTCTGTTGAGTTTACATGGAATGTAATTTTTCAAGGTGCGGTTATTTTGGAAAGTGCAAATTTTTGCAATGTGGCATGTGGTGACAATTGGAAACTTACCATTATGCATGTGCAATTTTTTTGGCACTTTCCATGTTGCATCTTCAACCTTTGGAAGTTATTTTAGAAGGTCTATTTTATGCATTGTAAGCTCTTATATATTGCGCACTTGTGTATTTTGGAGTTTTTTTGGAGTTCTATTGAGATACCATTCTGCTATCGGATTTACTCCAGAATTGTAACATAGACAAACTTATGTAGAATCATGCATTGCAAAAGTATTGTAACTATTGTTTATAGATAATACATTGTTCAAGCTTTTGGAGTGTGGGATTTTTTTCCTGAAAGGGATTTCCCCACGTATATTTGGTGTTATGTGTTTTTATTGTATCTTTAATGTTGTTTATATCTTTACTTGTTATGTGCATCTTCTTTATTTTAATTGAATAAGGGTTTGAAACAGTCAAAATTTACACATTCTCTCCTCTGATAGATTAGTTTTGGAAGCCTTTCTGCATACTTGGCTTCCTTTCAGTTGGTATCAGACCCTGATCACCTTTGTTTCCCTTTGTGGGTTAAATGGTTTTTTATACTAATCTTATTTGAGTGGGAGCCTATTGCAGAAATTTTGTGTTGACCCTATCGTAGGGAGATGGCAAGAACATCTGATAGAATTGAGATAGAGAATTTTAACAAAGGAAACTTTGAGTTGTGGTAGCTCAAGATGGAAGACATGCTTGTAGACCACGACTTGTGGACAACTATTTCTAGAACTATGCCAATGGGCATGAAACAAGAAGATTGGGATTTGATAGATCAGAAAACTAAGGGTCTAATAAGACTCTGTTCAACTGATTTAGTACTCCTAAACATTCATGAAGAGAAGACTGTTGCACTTCTTTGGAAGAAACTTGCTCATATTTATTAGGCTAAATCACAAGTAAATATTTTTTTACTATGAAAGATGTATTCTCTATGGATGGAGGAAGGAGGATCTGTCACAAATCACCTAAATGAACTCAACATACTTGTTTCCCAATTGAACTCTATTGGTGTGAAAATGGAGGAGGAGGATTGTTGCATGAATTACTTGTGTTCACTGTCAGATTCATGGGAGCACCTTGTCATGGCCATTGGAAGTACCACTACCACCTTTAAGATGGATGAAGTGGTTGTGTCATTGCTATTTGAAGAGACGCAGAGAAAATATTTTGAAATTGGTAAGGAGGCTCTAGCGGTTCGAGGAAGAATGAAAGAAAAAGGAAAAAAGAACACAAAGCAAGAAAAGTCAGAAACTAAATCCCATGGGACATCTAAGTCTCCTAGTAAGACCAATGTGAAATTTTGGAATTACAAAAAATATGGTCATTTCCACAAAGATTGTAAGGAGGAGAAAAGGAAGACATTCTATGATTCTAAATCTGATAAATCCTCTTAGGATGATGCAATTGATTTTTTCGCTTCCTTTGCAATGCATGCATCACAATATGTTTGGCTAATAGACACTAGTGGTTCTTTCCAAATGACTTCACATTGAGATTAGTTTTCTAAGTATGAAATTTATTGTGCTGGGAAGGTGTACCTAGGTGATGACTCTCACTTGAGTATTGTTGGTCATGGAAGAGCCAAGATAAGATTCCCAGATAGTAGAGTGAAGGAGATCGATGGTGTTCTACATATCCCTGGTTTGGAGTGAAACCTTCTTTCTATAAGAAAGTTGAATGATATGGATGTGCAAGTTGTTTTCTCGAATGGAAGATGCAAGAGGGAAAGATGATCTATGATGTTTGCTAAGGGTGTTCAAATAGGCACTTTGTTTCAGCCGGATGCATGCATAATTTAGTATAATAGTTCTCCTGTGGAAAAGAAGAAAAAATTTTCTAAGTCGCTATTGTCACCATTGGAACTAGCAAGAAAGAAGGAATCTGCATCTACTTCTGATGGTCATGATTTCTAGGTACCCAAGGGTGCTCATGCTTTGGAGATGAAGTTACTTGCTAGGAAGACAATGCTTTGGCATTGTACCATAGAAAAAAGAAACTTTCTTGACATGGGAATAATTCATGATAAATTGGACTTAATGAGGCCTTGATTCAAGTGTTGAGAGGAATTTTAAGCATCCACACTAGGTCTTGGACCCTTGCAACTTGAATAACATGCTTTTAACGATGTCTTATAAAGGTGTTGTAAAGTCTTGTAATAGACTTTCACACTTTTCTAGACTTAATGAACCCATTTTTCCCTAATTCAACATTATAAAATGTATTTAAATACATCCTCACATTAATCTAGAATGCTTGTAAAATAAATTTAATGTTAAACTAGTGTTTTAATGTGTCCCACACATTCACATTGGTTCTTCTACCTTCCTAGGCTATGTGGACCTCATTTTAGTGTTGTAAAGTGTATTTAATCACACTTTCACATTTAATTCTATGTCCCAATCCCTAATTGACCTTTACATCATCACTAATAGGAACCTATTAACCCATATTGTGCATCCTGAGGTTTAAAATGATCAAATAATTGACAAAGTCACAATATAAACCTTATCTCTTAACTTCCTAGCATCTTACCCAGAAAAATGGCCCCTATGGGACCCATTCACCATCCATGGTGAATTAGTCCCATCTAGGTGGGACCCATTCACCATGGGTGGCGAATGAGTGCCATTTGGCCCATTTTTGACCTTTGAGCAGGAAAAATTGAAATTTAAGTTTATTATTTTCACATGTCGGCCTTAGTGATCCAATTTTTAGGCTAATAAGGTGAATTTCCTATAACATCAACTCTCTAAAACCTAAATTATAACCATTCTTCATTATTCACCCATCGTTCTTCCATCTCAAGATAAGCAAGTTAGGGTTTTGTCATTTCAAGTCATTAAGATAGCAATTTTCAGACATTCAAGGGTAGATTCTTCATGTTTTGATACAAACATTCAAGTTCAATCATCATGGCAAGGTAATAAACTCCATCATTGCATGTTTCATTACATTCTTTCATCGCTTTGGTTTAATTACCTAAAAGGGGTTTGACCAAGGCAAACCCCCATGCCCTAACATTCACCATTTCTCTCTCTTGTCTTGTGTATTTGCAGATTTAGACATCTTGGAAGCTTGTAAATCATTAAGAATCAAGTTTAAAATTCATTTGGGTATTCTCTTCATTGTCCAAGTCAAGAGATCAACAAAAACTCACTTTCAGGTTGAAAAAACAGAGTTTCAGAAGCAGGCACCTATAGAGAATCAAAGTGTAGATCGAGAGATCCGGATTCCACCTTTGAATATTCAAAAAATAAATAGTGGACTCATTCGTCATGGGTGGCGAATGAGTCCCACTCCAGGTTCAGCTTTTGGTTTTCTCCAATTTTTGATACCCATTTGTCTGAAATAGGTTCAAGAACAGTTTTGCAGAACTGGGACTAATTTGCCTAGAATGGTGAATGAGTCCCACCAGGCATAAAAATCAGCATCAACAGCATTCCAGAAGCCATTTCTAGTCTCCATCCATATTCTAGGTGCACACTTTCTTTTTCGTCAAATTCTGTTACAATTTACATTCAATTCTAGGTGTTTTTGCATTACACAATGTATTTTCAAACAAGTTTCATTTCTTAGATTTTGCATACTTAATCAATCTATTTCATCACTTTGTTGCATTTATATCATTTCATTTATTCATAAATCCACCATACATATCTTAGATTGAGTGAACCACCTAGATTTTGGATGTGGGATCTATCTCTTTTCATTAGGTGAAAGACCCTAATTGAGCAAAAGAGACATAGCATTCCACACTTCATTAAATTTATGGTTCAAGCACCAAATACTTGGTCACATTAGTAAAAATGGTTTAAGAACCCTAAAAAATAAATGACTTGTTGAGGGGCTTGATGATTGTAATCTTTTGTTTTATTTTTGCAAACATTGTGTGTATGGAAAGAAAAATTGTGTTCAATTTTATCACAATTCTCACAAATCTTCTAGGGTTTGGACTATGTGCATTTAAATGTTTTTGGTTCTATAAATGTTCCTTCATTATCAAAATCTATATATTTTTTTCTTTCATAAATTATTATAGTAGGACATTTAGTTATTTTGTCATAAGTAAATCTGAAGTCTTCAGTTAGTTTAAGGGGTTTAAGGCCTTGGTAGAAAATCAAACTGGTAGGAAGATTAAGTGTTTGAGGACTGAAAATGGTGGTGAGTTTTGTTCAAATTTTTTTGATAATTACTATAAAGAACATGGGACTAAAAGGAATAAGACAACTCCATATATCCCTCAATAGAATGGATTTGTGGAGAGGATGAATAGGATGTTGATGGAGAGGGCTAGGAGTATGCTAAGTGTAGCTGGCCTTGAAAAAAAAAATTGGGCTAAAGTTGTTGCCACTACATGCTATCTGGTAAACTATGTCACAAAAAAATGTATACTTGGACAATTTTTATGCGCATTTGAGTCTTTCTTATGGATTTTTGCTTGATTTTTCCTAGATTTAATGTTGTAATGTGGTCAACCCAATTACACTAGGTCTTGGGTCCTTGAGAATCAATAAGAATTCTAGGATGTCTTGCAAAAGTGTTGTGAAGTGTTGTAACACACTTTCATACTTTTCTAGGACCCTTTCATCATAATTCACCTAAATAACCTCTTTTTATCACTTACCAAGCCTTATTTCAAATTGTTGACAAGATTTGTAACATACTCTCACACTTTTCTAGGCTTTTTATCAATAATTTGACCCTTTCTTATGTTTAAATGACCACTTAATGCACTTTTTGACCCTACTTAAGTGTATTTTTTAGAATAATCATGTTAAACATCATTAAATACACTTTAATTCCTAACACCCAGTAAAATCGCCCTGGTGGGACCAAGTCACCACTTGGGGTGACTTAGTCCCACTGGGCACAAAAATCAAAATTATTTTAAATTTCTAGCGGGATATTATTCTCTCAACCTTAAGGTCAGCTTGTGATGTGTTATTTTTGGGAAATTTTGTAAAATCAAGTATAATTTAAGGGTTTTCCCCTCATTTTGCATCTTCTAATTCCCATTAATTCATTCATACATTAGCATACATACATTCATAATTCTCAAGCATTCTAAGCATTATCCAATATTCATTGGAGCATATACTTGCATATCTTCAAATTTCTACATCAAGGGTTTGGTGAGTTGTAGCATTGCATATTTTTCATTCATCATTATCTCTTTATTTCAAGGTGATCCCACAAAGCTGGTTTACAATTTCTAGGAGATTCTGATCTTTTCTAAAATCACATATTTTTAGAAAATATAATGATTTAAGCCTTTAAAATTTCAATTTAAAGTATTCCAATTGAAGAGGGTTTGATCAAACTACCTTAGATCAAACCCCCTTGGATAGAACCCTGGTAGTTTTAAACCATATATAAGTCTCCTTTACACCTATCAAAATGTTGATTAAAAACCATTTTTTATTTACCTTTTGGGGGATCAAATGAATTCATTTAAAATTTATTTTTTTAAGTATATATTCCTTATTATAAGCTTCCCAAAAAGTATAATTTTAAATAAATTTAATTTTATTATTATATTTATTTTTTATTTCTTGTGAATGTAGGTTTTTCACTAAAAATAAAACTCTTTGTTCTACACATGTGGAAAAATAGAAGATTATAAATTTTTTTTTGAAAAATATGAGTGCACCAGATATTGAAGTCCTTGATCCAACCAAAAAAAAAAGAATTTTGATACATAAAAAAAAAAAATTTGTTATATAGTCCGCCTATTTCTGAATTGTAATTGGTTTAACTTTGAAACTTGATTAAGGAAAAAAATTCAATAAAACACTATGAAACCAATTGGAAGCACTAGATATCATAGTTAAAAATCTAAATTCAAAAAAAAAAAAAAAATCCTTCATGGAAAAAAGGTAATGTGTTATACGGTGAGTGTCACTCGTATAAAATGGTGTTTACTCAAAAAAACTAATTTTTGAAGGAGATGCAAAAAAAAGTACAATCTATTTCTAAAATTTTTGAAAAAAATATATTTAGAATCTACAGACAAAATTCCACAAATCACTAGTTTGCATCATCTTCAAATTCCTCACAGTTTACCCACTATAGGTGCTCGAATGTGAAGATTTAATTAGAAAAAAATAGTTTAGTGTCTAGTTTGGCCAAAAATTGTAAACCAGCATCGTGGGATCACCCTTCATTTTATTTTCAAGGGTTTGATTATCAAATCGGGGTTTGACCAAGGGAAACCCCTATTCACTAACCCTTAACCCTTTTTCCCCTCTTTGCATGTGTGTTTTGCAGGTCTTGTATGCAGATTTATACAAGAGAAAGGTGTCAAAAAATGTTGTCAATCCATCAAAGTCATTCAAGTCAACAAATCCCTAAGTGAAGCTTGGGAATCCTTTTTAGCCTAATTTTTGTAAATTTAGAACCAGACACCTGTCAAGAAGAGAAGTGCAGACTGAGAGCTACAAATTCCTGCCCTGAAATTCCCAAAAGTTGAAGGTGGAATAAGTCACCATCAATGGTGAATTAGTCCCACTTCTAGGCTTGGAAAGTGATTTCTGCATTTTTGGATACCCATTTGGCTAAAACCTATTCTAGTAGAATCTCCCCAAAATAAGACTAAGTCACCCAGCTTGGCGTAAGTGTCCCAGTTGGCTTCAATAGAAAATTCTATAGGATTTGAGAGCCTCTCTACATCACATTCTAGTTTCTAGGTGTACCTCTCCAGTCTCTTTCATTTATGTCATCATTTGTTTGCATTCTTAGGTCATTTTTGCATATCACAATGTGTTTTCAAACAACTTGCATTTCTTAATTTTTGCATTAATAATTCATTTATTTTCTTAGTTCTTTGCATTTAGAGAATTTCATTTAGACATATTTTAATCATATTAGCATTAGTCTTGAGTGAACCCCCAAGTTTTTGTGGGATACCTTTCTCCTTTTAGGTGAAAAACTCTAGAAGTGTAAGAGAGAAACCCGTACAAAAAAATGTGAATTTTTTTTGTATTAAATATAGAGATAACAATACAATAAGTTCAGAGATAAAGAATTAGAACCAGCTTCTAGTAAGCCTTGCCAAGGCTAGCAAACCCTACTGACCCAGCTTACAAAATGTACATACCCCGCACCCTCATGATCTAACAGAAAGTACAATACAAAAAGACAAATCCAAGTATCCACCCAAAAGCTTACAAGTATATCATTGTTCAATAATTACATATATGCACTTGTAAATAAGCCTCATATGAACCAAATAAATACCAAAAAGATCCAAAAGGAGAAATCATGACACAGTCCTAAGAGGTCTGAATTGGGTAGCCTGAATCACAAAGAGACACCAAAGTCTCTGCAGCATCCATCTTCTCCCTTGAAAGACCAGGAGCTCTGTTATTATGTCCCTCCATAAGCACAATTACCACCTCTTTGTTTTTTTTCCTGTTAGGATTGTTTGTTTGTTCTTCTTTAAGTTCCTCCCTAGAAGCCTGCAAAGCCCTTAGAAAAACATCTGCCCCAAGGTGGCCTTCCTACCACATATGTGCATATCTAGCTTCCAAGATATCGATGATAATTTCTTTTTTCTCCAGATATTTCCAGAACTTGTCCTTCGAAAGCTCCACTGTGATGAAAACTTGCATAGCAACATTATTAAAAATGAGTACCTTATAAGACTCAGTAAGCAATATACTCCTTCCTTGGAATCTATCCTCATTCTAAGCTTTCCAAATTGCCACAAAATTTCAGTTGAGAGAATATGTGAAAATAAAGCACTAGTACTACTCATTTTACAATTCTGATTGAGCAGGATATTCTGAGGGAAAGGATCCCCATTTTTCCCCCAGATATTAGGTGAGATGCAAAACATATTCCATATTTCTTTAGCAAAAATGCAATAAAAAAATATATGAGCTATAGATTCAGGCTTTCTACATAAACTGCATATATCTATGTCCTCCATTTTACTTTTAAAGGAGAGTTTCTATAAGATCAAGAACCATTTGAAACAAGCCTTTTTGGCTTCCAATTGTTTCTACTAGTTTTTCATAAAATAATTCTGCCATTGGTCTTTGTTCAAGTTCATTTTCTAGGATTTATTCATGTGATCAGTTAAGTCTACTTGTTTAGTTAACATAGTATAAATTTCTTTAACCTTAGATTTTATAAGTGTGTTACCAGTTTGCCAAAGGTATTCTTTGAACTGAAGTGGATCATTTTTAGTTTCAATTGGAAATTTTAGGTGACTATAGGCCTCTATTAGCGCTGTATAATTCATCCAATTCCTTTGAGGAATACTATATTCTGAGCTTAAATTATTCCAATCCTTCAACTTCCCTTCTTTCAAAATTTCACTAAAGCACTAAATTCCTTTTTGAACCCAGCTTTTAGCTGAGCAGCCTTGAATTAGAGCTAGAGGCCTTCCCTTGTGTTTCAAATTCCACCAAATAGATCTATTAGAAAGGATGACCCTATTATCACCCTTGGTGAAGTGACAGTTGGAAAGATTCTTTTTTACCATTTCCCAAGCCTTCCATATGGTTTTAAAAACATTGGATCCTGTAGGTGACATAGGCCATTCATTACTAAGGATATCATTGAAAGGGGGCATCTTCCATGTTTTAGCATGTTTAGGCAGAACAATGGAGATGTTATATCTAATAAGCACTTTTCAAGGCTCCAACAACCCATTTTGTTGCTAAAGCTATTCCTTGAATCCTCAGGTCTTTCAACCCAAGACCACCTCTAGACTTTGAAATGGTGCACCTTTCCCACTTGAATGAATGTCTCTTCCTTTTCCTTTTTCCATCAGACCAAACAAACCCCCTGATTCTTTTTTGAATAGAATTAATTTGGTAAGATCAAAAGAACCATACTCAAGAAAAGTAAATACTTTAGGACGACATTATCTTTTGACAAACCTGTAACCTACTAGAAAAAGAGAGGTATTGTTTGTTCCATTTTGTCAACTTTTTCTCAATATTTTCTCTGATCCAACACCAAACTTTATTTAGATTAGGTTCAACTACAAATGGGATGCCAAGATACCTCACCAATTTCTAGGGACCCCCCCACTGAATGCAAAACCTGTCAATCCAATCTGGGGGCTTGTCCTTGTAGCCCAAGAGACATGACTTTGTAGGGAAATTTTTTCCTTGGAAGCATGACAAAAATTCTCCAACCTCCCCATTAAATTTGCAAAGTTATCTTCCTGAAGTTGTAAAAGGATAGAAGTATCGTCAACAAACTAGAGATTGATGAGCTCATTATTGTCATGCAGCCTAATACCTCTTACCCTCGGGCCCAGAGACACATCCCTTAATACATAGTGGAGTGCATCAGAGGCAATAACAAATAGGGATGGTGTGAGTGGGAAACCTTGGCTAATTGATCTCCCAAGTAGGATATCCTGAGAGAGAACTCCATTGACCTCGACCTATGTAGAAGCATCTTGGAAGAGAGTTTTAACCATAGAGAAAAAAGCCTTTTGGAATCCAAATTCCTCCAGTACAAGAAGCACAAAATTCCACTCTATCCTATCATAGGCTTTTTCAAAATCCAATAATAGCATTGTTGTATCTTGCCCTGAGACCTTAGCCCAATTCATGGCCTCCAAGCTAGTTATAAGATTTTCCAGGATATATCTCCCCTTTATGAACCCAGTTTGAGTAGTATTGATGATATGTGGTAAGATGTTAGCCAACCTTTCAGCAAGTACCTTGGCTAGAATTTTATAAGAAACATTCAAGAGTGTAATGGGCCTCCAATTCTTGACAATGGTTTTATCACCTTCTTTTGGGATCAATTTTATGATTCCTTTGTTAATATTTTTGCCAAGGGTGCCTTTCCCAATGGCTTCTTTATAGACCTGATAAAGATCATCACTTGCCCAGTCTATGAAATTTTTATAGAACTCTGCATGGAGACCATCAGGTCCTAGAGACTTATCATTTTTTAGGGAAAGAATGGCACTCCTTATGTCCTCTTTAGAGACCTCTCTATCTAGCTCTGAAGTTGATTCATCACTAATCCTTTTAGGAATGATCTTCTTAATATATTCCTTGGCCTGACAACGGTTTTAATCACCCCCTTCAGAAAAATTGCCCTCTTATCTCCTCTTACTTTTAATGGTTAGGAATGCAATGTCTCTTTTGCTTAATTAGGGTCTTTCACCTAATGGAAAGAGATAGACGCCACACCAAAAATCTAGATGGGTCACTCAAAATAATGTATGTATGATGAAATTATGTCAAAATTCAATTATCTAAATGCAACTAATTGATAAAATGGATTGATTATTAATGAAAAACCAATGAAATGTAGATTATTTGAAAACACATTGTGATAAGTAGAAAACACCTAGAAATGAATGTAAATTGCAACAAAAAATGGATGAAACTAAAGGCATGCACCTGAGATCTTGTTGAAGACTGGAAATGGCTCCTAAAATGTTCTTGATCCTAATTTTTAGGCCTGGTAGGACTCATTTTCCATTTTGGGTGAATCAGTCCCAGTTCTATGAAACTGTTTCGGAGCTTGTTTCAGATAAATGGGTATCCAAAAATGTAGAAAACCAAAATTAGGCCTAGAAGTGGGACTCATTCACCACCAATGGTGAATAATTCCACTTTTTAATTTCTGAAGATTCAAAGGTAGAAACAGGAGCCTTCGGTCTGTACTTTCTACTTCTCTATGTGTCTGGTTCTAAAACTCTCAAATTTGGGCCTAAAGGTGACTTTTTGTTGTTGTTTTGACTTATCCAATGAAGATATGACTTGAACAACTTTTCACTGCAACCTTCAATGATTCCTAAGCCTCAAAGATGTCTAAATCTGCAAACACACAAGACAAGAAAGAGAAATGTTGGATTTTAGGGCATGGGGGATTGCCTTCTTCAAACCCCTTTTAGGTAATTAAACAAAAATGATGAAAGAATGTAATAAAGCATGAAAAAATGGAATCAATACCTTTCCATTATGTTTTATCTTGAAATTTTGTAGCAAAACATGAAGAATCTTCACTTGAATGTCTTAGGAAGTGCACCATAGAAAAAAGTACCCTTTGCTTGGCATGGGAATAATTCATGATAAATTGACTTAATGAGGCCTTGATTTAGTTGTTGTGAGGAATTTTATGCATCCACACTAGGTCATGGACCCTTTCAAATGTATTTAATGATGTCTTGAAAAGGTGTTGTAAAGTCTTGTAATGGACTTTCACACTTTTCTAGACTTAATGAACCCATTTCTCCCTAATTCAACATTATAAAATGTGTTCAATAACATTATCACATCAATATAAAAGTATTTTAAGATAAAATTAACTTTAAACTAGTGTTTTAATCTGATTTACATATTCCCATTGGTTCTTCTTCCTTTCTAGGCTATGTGGACCTCATTTTAGTGTTGTAAAGTGTATTTAATCACACTTTCACATTGAATTTTATGTCCCAAGCCCTAACTGACCTTTTCATCATCAATAATATGCCCCTATTAACTCATATTGTGCATCTCAAGGCTTAAATTGATAAAATAACTGACAAAGTTGCAATTTTAACCTTATTTCCTTATCTCTTGGCATCTTAGCTATCAAATTGGCCCTTGTGGGACCCATTCACCATACATGGTGAATCAGTCCCATCCAGGTGGGACCCATTCACTATGGGTTGCAAATGATTCCTATTTGGCTCATTTTTGACCTTTGAGTAGGAAAAAGGTGAAATTTTTAAGTTTAATTTTATTTCATGTCAGCCTGTGATGAGGTATTAATGGATAAAATAGGTGAATTTCCTATAAATACAACCTTCTAAGCCCTAATTTACATCTCTCAAATCATTTTTATAACTCATTCTTACAACTCATTCATCATTTATCTTCTAAAGAAACTTAGGGTTTTGTCATTACAAGTCATTCAAGATCAATTTTCAAACCTTCAAGGGAAAATCCTTCATGTTTTGCTACAGACTTTCAAGATCAAATATCATGGAAAGGTAATAAACTTCATTATTGCATGTTTCATTCCATTCTTTCATCATTTTGGTTTAATTACCTAAAATGGGTTTGGCCAAGGCAAACCCCCAATGCCCTAATATTCAAAATTTCTTCTTCTCTTCTTGTGTGTTTGCATATTTAGGCCTCTTGGAAGCTTAGAAATCATTGAATATCAATTTGAAAGGTTTCTCAAGTCTTTTTTTCATTTAATAAGTCAAAATATCAACAAAAACTCATTTTCAAGTTCAAAAATCAGATTTTCAGAAGCAGACACCTATAAAGAATCAAAGTGCAAACCGAAAGCTCTGGATTCGACTCTTGAATATTTAGAAATTTAAAACTAGACTCGTTTTCCATGAGTGGCGAATGAGTCCCACTTCCAGGACAATTTTGAGTTTTCTGCATTTTTAGATACCCTTTATTCAGAAATAGGGTCCGACACAGTTTTGTAGAACTGGGATTGATTTGCCCAGAATGGTGAATGAGTCCCACCAGGCCTAAAAATTAGAATAATTAGCATTTCAAATTTCATTTTCAGTCTTCATCCACATTCTAGGTGCATGCTTTCAGTTTTGTCAAGTTCTGTTATAGTTTCCATTCATTTTTAGGTATTTATGCAATACACAGTGTGTTTTCAAACATCATTTGTTTCTTAGGTTTTGCATTCATAATCAATCAATTTCTTAGCTCAGTTGCATTTAGATCATCTCATTTAGCCTTAATAACATCATACACTTCCTGTATGATGAGGAAGAGGAGGAGGATGCTAGCATCTCTAAGAGAACCAAGGCCAATCTGAAGAGGAAGGCTCCCCCCACTCCGCATATGATTCAAATGTTTAAGAAGGGTGTTCATGAGATGAAGAATTTGGAGGCAGAGACTAAGTCTATCCTGAATACTTTGGGTTAGTCACTACTAGTTTTTTTATTGGCTTTTTTGCTGGCTTTTTTTTTACCTTCCTGGTCTTTGGCGGGTGGCTGCAGTTTATTCTGATTTTTACCTTTTGTGCAGCTAGTTGTTTTTGTTGGACTTTTCTTTCATTTCTATTATGTTGTAAACTTTGTGGTTTTAGGTCCCTGTAAAACCTGTTTTACCCTTTATCAAAAACATCATACACTTCCTAATTTGAGTGAACCACCTAGACTTTTGAGTGGGGTTTATCTCTCTCCTTTTAGGTGAAACATTTCTAAGAGTGCAAGAGTAGCCTATAAGCCCTACCCAAAAAACTAGAGAAACTTGTGTAGGTATGAGATCTACTACTAAGCAAGATGTTCCTTTTTCTTAAACCGCAAGACCACCTTCTCCTCTTGATCAAGAGGGTATCTTGTTGAGACTCCTCCAAGATCACTTAATCATCCTCCCTCCCAGAACTTGTAAGAAATGTTATGACAAAAACTTCATTCTGTGCCTATCATAGAGTTCATCGTCATTCCAAAAATTAATGTAAGGCTTTGAGTCACAAAATCCAACATTTTTAGGAGTTTGGTATGCTTCCCTCTGTGGGGGGCACCTAGTTCCTCTAATTGATATTGATTTTCACTCTAGCTTGCATTTCATCAATCGTTTCAGCTCACCTTTGTCCTGCACTCAGTGGGGCCAAGGGGTTTAGTAGCCTTGTCCTCGTGTGTCAATTGTCGTTGCATCCTTTGGCTACTCATTAACCTTTCATGAAAATATAAGAGAAAGCTTGGGACGTGGACGATGTGCCTTAAGTTGGCTTGCATGTGACATACTATACTTATTCATGGCGTAACTTATCAGAAACATAAGACTTGGCATAGGGCTTTCCGAGTAAGCTCTCATGTTCTCCTTCTTCTACTTTAAAGCAATTTCTCATAATACTGGTGTTCACAACCACTTTAAAGTGGGGGCATACATCACCACTCACATTTCATTGTGTGATTTTCTTTTTCTTGTGATTTCCTCTCTTAGACACATTTGGTACAGTGTTCCCCAGGATGAGACCTTGCATTTTTCCTCTATTGGAAACAAGATGAGATCGTTTGCACTTATCCTCTCTTGGAGACATTAAGCATGATGTTCCCTAAGATGAAACATTGCACGAACAAAGAAAAATCCATTTGAACAATCCTTACACTATTCTACATTAACAAGATCTATGAGTTTCAAGCATACGAAGTTTTGCTTACCTCATAGAGCTCGAAAAAAAAATTTCTTTGTGGCACCTTGTTAAAGTTATCAAGAGGTATAAATTTGGTATGGTTGAGTAGGAAGCCCATTCTGAGGCACGATTTTCCCCATAGCCACCTATGTATTTGAATGCATACCAACTAGCATATGTTTCTCACCTTTTGGGATTTCTCACCCCACAGACAATCAGAAGTTTCATGGTCCCAAAGTGAGTATGTTGTGTACTTCTCACCTGGTGGACAGCCAAGAGTTTCATCACCCTAGAGTGAGTATGCATTTTCCTTATTAAACAAACAAGCCTCGATCTAATCCACAACTAGCTGGACAAACGATCGAAGCTTGGTCCCCCCTTTTCATTTTCATCTTTCTCGTTCTTTCCATTGCATGATTTTGTACCTTGTTGGTTTGACTTAGGATCTTGGATCCTGGGGGCTTGACTGCCTTCTTGATCTTTTTCATTATTTTTCATCTACATCTATACACTTGGATCTCTCTTGAATGTCTACTTTAGTGTGAGTTTGAAGCAAGTTCATCCTCTCACTAAAGTGGGGGCTAAACGCACTGTAGAAAAAAGTACCCTTTGCTTGACATGGGAATAATTCATGATAATTTGACTTAATGAGGCCTTGATTCAAGGTGTTGTGAGGCATTTTATGCATCCACACTAGGTCTTGGAACCTTTCAAATGCATTTAATGATGTCTTGAAAAGGTGTTGTAAAGTCTTGTAATGGACTTTCATGCTTTTCTATACTTAATGAACCCATTTCTCCCTAATTCAACATTATAAAATCTATTTAATAACATTATAACATCAATCTATAAGGCTTGTAAGATATACTTAACTTTAAACTAGTGTTGTAATGTGATTTACACATTCACATTGGTTCTTGTGCCTTCCTAGGCTATGTGGACCTCATTTTACTATTGTAAAGTGTATTTAATCACACTTTCAAATTGAATTCTATGTCCCAAGCCCTAATTGACCTTTACATCATCACTAATAGGCTCCTATTAACCCATATTGTGTATTCAGAGGCTTAAATTGATAAAATAACCGTCAAAGTTGCAATTTTAACCTTATTTCCTTATCTCCTAGCATCTTAGCTATCAAATTGGCCCCTATGGACCCATTCACCATACATGGTTAATCAATCCCATCCAGGTGGGACCCATTCAAAAATGAGTCCCATTTGGCTCATTTTTTACCTTTGAGTGGGAAAAAGGTGAAATTTAAGTTTAATTTTATTTCATGTCGGCTGTGATGAAGTATTAATGGGTAAAAAAAGTGAATTTCCTATAAATACAACCTTCCAAGCCCTAATTTACATCTCTCAACTCATTTTTACAACTCATTCATCATTTATCTTCTCAAGCAACTTAGGGTTTTGTCATTACAAGTCATTCAAGATCAATTTTTAGACCTTCAAGGGTAGATCCTTCATGTTTTGTTGTATACTTTCAAGATCAAGCATCATGGCAAGGTAATTAGCTCCATTATTTCTTTTTCATTCCATTCTTTCATCATTTTGGTTTAATTACCTAAAAGGGGTTTGACCAAGGCAAACGCCTATGCCCTGACATTCAACATTTCTTCTTCTCTTGTTGTGTGTTTGCAGATTTAGAACTCTTGGAAGCTTAGAAATCATTAAAGATTAATTTTCAAGGTTTACCAAGTCTTCTCTTCATTCAATAAGTCAGAATATCAACAAAACCTCATTTTCTGGTTCAAAAATCAGAGTTTCGGAAGCAGACACCTATAGAGAATCAAAGTGAAAACCAAAAGCTTGGGAATCCATTCTTGAATATTCAGAAATTCAAAAGTGGACTCATTCACCATGAGTGTTGAATGAGTCCCATTTCCAAGTCAATTTTGAGTTTTCTGCATTTTTAGATACCCTTTTGTCAAAAATAGGTTCTGGCACAATTTTGTAGAACTGGGACTGATTCACCCAGAATGGCGAATGAGTCCCACTAGGCCTGAAAATTAGCATAAACAACATTTCAAATGTCATTTCCAATCATCATCCACATTCCAGGTGCATACTTTCAGTTTTTTCAAGTTTTGTTATAGTTTTCATTCATTTTTAGGTGTTTATGCAATACTCAATGTGTTTTCAAACATCACTTGTTTCTTAGGTTTTGCATTCATAATCAATCAATTTATTAGCTCAGTTGCATTTAGATCATCTCATTCAGCCTTAATAACATCATACACTTCCTAATTTGAGTTAACCACCTAGACTTTTGAGTTGGGTTTATCTCTCTCCTTTTAGGTGAAACATTCCTAAGAGTGCAAGAGTAGCCTATAAGCCCTACCCAAAAATCTATAGTTCAGGAAGCTATCTTGATGACTTGCAATGATGAAACCCTAGCTTGCTTGAATTGATAGAGAAGATATATGATGAATGAATGATAAAAGATGTGTGAATGAGTTAAGAGATGTGAATTAGGGTTTAGAGACTTGATTTTATAGGCAATTCTCCTAATTTTCCCATAAATTGGATCCCCAAGGCTAACATGAAGAAAAATAAAACTTAAATTCCAAAATTTCTCGCTCAAAAGCCAAAAAAGGCCCAAATGGGACTCATTCACCACCTTGGGTGAATCAGTTTCACCTGGCAGGGACTCATTCACCACAGATGGTGAGCTAGTCTTAGAGGGGCCCATTTGCCAGCTCGGTTGTTGAGAGATAAGAAAATTAGGTTTATATGGTGACTTTGTTGGGTATTTCATCAAATATTTCCTTAGTATGCACAATATGGTGTCATAGGGGCCTATTAATGATGATGTGAAGGTCAATTAGGGTTTGGGACACAAAATTCAATGTGAAGTGTGATTAAATACACTTTACAACACTAAAATGAGGTCCACACATCCTAGAAAGGCACAAGAACCAATGTGAATGTGTAAAACACATTACAACACTAAGTTAAAGTTAAGTTTATTTTACAAGCCTTCTAGATTAATGTGAGGATGTATTTAAATACATTTTATAATGTTGAATTAGGGGAAAATGGGTTCATTAAGTCTAGAAAAGTGTGAAAGTCTTTTACAACACTTTACAACACCTTTACAAGACATCGTTAAATTCATGTTATTCAATTTTCAAGGGTCCAAGACCTAGTGTGGATTTGTAAAACACCTCGCAACATTGAATCAAGGCCTCATTACGTCCAATTTATCTTCAATTATTCCCCAAATCAAGCAAGAAATACTTTTTTTATGGTACACTAGGAATAACTTTCATTGACTTTTCCTTGCATTAGGTTTGTTTAAATTGCATCCTAGGGTTTTAATAAAAATTGCAATAGTGAAAAGATCATATAGCTTACATTTTTGCATTGCATTTCATTAAAAATTCAAACAATTATGCATTTTCATATGATACCTGCATCTAAAAACCTAAAAAGCATAAAATCCAATTTAAAATTTTTTAACATTCTTAAAAAAATCATAATCTGGACTAATTCACCACACTGGGCGACTTAGTCCACTTGCACATTCTACAATATAATTTTTGTCATTTTTAGATCATTTTCTACCTTTCTATTTTCTATTATTGAATTTTTGTGTTGCTTTCTAGAATTTTAGTTATTAGCATTTTATTGCTCTTAGTTTACATTGCATTTGCATTCACCCACATTCAAACACCTTTGCATGAATGTTTGGTGTCCCATTGCTAATACCTTAGTGAGAAGAAGTTCACGAAGTTCATGTTATCCCACGATAATACACATGTTGTGGATCTTGGGTTATCTGAAACTTTCACTCCTAGTATTGCAACTAGTACACTAGGCATGGATACTACCTTTAGTACCTCTTTGCCTTCCAATAACATGCAAGTTGACACACAGAACGATCACATTCTGAAAGAAAAAATCATTAACATTCATGAGGACTTAACACATCTTCAACATCAAGTGTGTCTTGAAAACATTTCAACCACTACAATTCCTGCCATAGAAAACATCCATCGCATGCTTGAAGAAGGCCTAGACGTTATGAAACAAATTGTTGAGATATACCACAAACATGTTCCTTCCACATCTAGTACATCTCAACCAACAAACACTGTGGTTAGCCAAGGAGGACCTCACACTCCTCCTCCTTCAATAGTAGCATCCATACCTACCTATACCATTCCTCAAGTCACAACAATAATGCAACAAGTTATTAATGTGATTCCTTCCTTGACTATTCCTGCTAGCATTCCTAATTCCTATGTGGCATAACATGTTCTATCCTCTTCTACCATACCATCTATAAACATTCCATTCACTTGCCCTACAACTACATACACTCCATCACCACTTTCCCTTCCACCTCATTCCACTTACACTGACCCTCTCATAACAAAAATTTTCCAAACCATCTCCTCCATGCAAAAACAAGTATCCACCATAAACCAAAATCAAAATGGACCACCCACCTATTATGTTCAAAGTAGCACACTCTCTTTGGAAATATTGTGAACACTAATGCAACAAGGAATATAAATGCCAAATTTGAGAAATATAGAGGAAGGGAGATCCTTCTAACCATGTTAATTCCTACACCGCCTTATGTAGTGACTTTGTCCTTGATGATCTAAACTGCTAGCAAAACTATTTCCTAGGACTTTAAAAGACACTGCCTTGGAATGGTTTTCATCTTTACTGAACAATTCAATTTTTTCATTCAATGAACTAGTTGATGCATTTATAAATCATTTCCAAATGCATATGACTCCAAAGAAGACCTTGGCCGATTTGATGAGATGTAAGCAGCATGAAGAAGAAAAGATAACTAATTTTATCTCCTGCTATCAATTGCTTTATTCTCAAATCGATGTCAAGATTCGTAATCCATGCCTTCAAAAGATGTTTATAGAAAACTTGCAAACCAAACTTTAGGAAAAACTCATCATGATGAAATTTCCCTCCTTTATGCACTTGTGCACTGCCCTTTGCGATTATCACAATTCGGTTAGTAGTTGAGATACAGAGTCCACTTCTAGACAAGCTGGAAAGTTTGAACATGCTAACCCAAACAATTCCCAACCATTCAGAAAGAAAAACAAAGGGTTCTTACAGTTCAATCCCCCTCAACAACCAAGTAGCAGTTGTTAAAACTATGATACCTTATAGTTATGGAGATCCAAAAAGATAATTCACGCCTTTACCAAACACCCTTCATAACACAATGTCCCAAATTTTACAACAATAAATGATTACCTTACTTGTCAAACCACCCGATCCTACTAAGCCTTTACCTTTGAACTTTAAATCCAATGCTTATTGTCATTATCATAGACAAAATGGACATGACACAAAAAATTGTAAGTTTCTTAAACACCTTGTGTAAGACTTCATTGATTTCAGTCGTCTATCCATTGCAAGTGTTAATGGTCAAGGCAATAAGTCTATTGCCCCTCCAAATCAAAATTTGCAAATTTTCACTGATCCAATTCCCAAACATAATGTTTCATGTTTCAAAGCTAGTGAAAATCCAAAAAATGATGTGATGAATGTTCATACATAACATCCTACTCCCATTCCACATATTACCACTATTAATCCTATGGATGAAATGGTAGGTGTGATAGATGTTATCTCTTGTAAGGGCCAACTTCAGCAATCTCTTGATATTACTTTCTCCTCTAAGGACATCCTTACAAATCTCCCCAATGGTCCTCTTTACATAGATAGTTGTATTTATGATAAGCCCACTAATGGGATACTCATAGATCCTGCCTGTGGAGAGAAAATGATCACCGAGGAATTTTTGGTGTTACATGATCTTTATCAAGATCATTATGATAAACCAAAAGCATGGATCAAACCACATAATGGTTTTGCTTTCCCTATGATAGGATCGATCATCCTTCCATTACAAATAGGACCAAAAACATTGGATGTTACATTCTCCATCATCCCACAATTGAACCAGTTTTGTTTGTGGCTAGGCCATCCATGGCTTCACTCAATGAAAGTTGTCCCTTTGACAATGAAATATTCATTGTTCACCATAGCGGATTTAACCCTTTGTATTCTAAAGAAAACTCTTCCCTAGAATCCTTTTGGATCGAGCCCATGGAACCTATAACGCCTCTCAGAGACTTCTTTTTCATAACTTACCAAAAATTTAAAGCAAAGAAAATAGTAGAATTGTCTCTCCACAACATGTCCCCGTCCACTTCCGACACTCCTATCTTAGATGAAACAATGCTTTAACCCAAACAATAACCACCCAACGAAGCTCAACCAATACCTGAAACCTCCCCGAAATCATCTAAGAGACCATGAGATAATCATAACAACCTCGTCATGCCTCCTCATATAAAACAAGTTTACAAAGCAAAGGAGAAAGTGGATGAACAACCTTCGATGGTTCCTTCTATTCCTCCCCTTAGCCCCAAGAAAAGAAACCTATTGTTGATCAACCCACTCCTTCACAAACACAACTCAACAATAAAACCAAAAGAAATAGAAGAGCTAGGGAGTGTAGGCATAGACATTGTGCCTTTGCTCACAAGTTACAAGACAAAGAAAATCAAGAAAATCAAAATGTGCACTTGAAAGAAGCAATGCATGATGACCGTCCTCCCCAATCATAACAAAATGGTCCAATACAATAACCACAACAAAAGGTAAACCCTTCATTGGACATTACCATTCATCCTCCTGTTGTGATTAATTTGGATGACAATGACAAGATCGCTAAAATCGATGAAGAGGTGCATAATGATCTGTCATACATTATTTTCCTCTTCCATGAGCTTAAATGATAAATCTCCTATAACAAATAATGTTGAGCCTGGTGCTTCCCCTAGTTTGGCACTTGTCCTTGTCCCTTTGGCTAGTTTCCCACCCTCGACATATCATGAACATGATTGGGAGGCAGATAACTTGCTTGATGGCTGACTCACATTTTCCTTACTAGTCTTTTGCATTTTCTTTCATTTGTTTGCATTTGCATAATGTGTTCCCCCATGATGCTATGTTTGATGTTTTCCTTCTCTTTGTGACATTCCTCTATTTTTACCTTCATTCTTCTATATGTCATACATCACTTTTTCCTTTTTCTTTTTTTTCTTTTTCTCGTGTTTTCCTTTTGGGGATGATGCAAGGCATTGAGACTGAAATGTCTCTCTCAAGTTGACCCAAAAGCTTTTCCATTTTCGTTCACCTTTTAATTTTTCTTGTGTTTTCCTTTTGGGATGATGCAAAGTGTTGAGAGACCCTATGTCTCTTCCATATTAACCCAAAAGGATCTTTCTTTTTCTTTGTTTATGCTCTTTTTGTGTCATTCTTCTAGTTCTATTTATTTGGGGAATGATGACAATTTTGAGCTCCTTACAAAATATTATAGCAAAGAACATACTGAACCCAAATCCATAGATCCCTTATGTGTTTGGTATTTTCATTTTGGGGGAAACCCCTTTCATTTTTCTTTCTCTCACATGATGTAGCCTTACTCGAAAATGTATGACTTGGCATAGGGGATTTCCAAGTTTGATCTCATGTTTTCTTTCTTGTTTGCAATTTTCATTTTCTAATTTAAAGTATTTTCTCACAATATAGTGTGTAGCAATTCCTTTAAAGTGGGGGCATACATTGGCAATATTCTTTTGCATTTTTCCTTTTTCTTGGTTCTTAGTGTAGTCTTCTTCATACAATGCATTTTGTTGCTTTGTGGATGACATTGGGTGTAGTGTCCATGAGTATGATCTATCTTAGCATATTACATTCCACTTGGTGGCTTGATGTGATGCATTGCATCCCTTAAGTTGTGAATTTTTTATTCATTGATCAGCCCTCTCTTGGAGACATTAGACATAATGTTAACTAAGTTAAAGACCTCACATAAACTAAGCAAGACTCCTTTGAACATGCTTTTTCATGTTGAATTTTTCATTTTTTATAAGGCCACCTTGCATAACACAACTTGCATGCCTATGGTTCCATCACTTTTGTTCATGAGCTCCAAGCATACAAAGTTTTGCTTGTCTCATGAAGCTCGAAATGTCATTTTCTTTTATGGCGCCCTATTAAAGTTATCAGGAGGTATAACTTTGGTATGGTTGAGAGGGAAGACCATTTTTTAGGCATGAATTTCCCCATAGCCACCTGTGTGTGTGTGAGTGCATACCAGCCATGATTGTATGTTCCTCACCTTTTGGGAGTTCTCACCCTGTGAATAACCATGAGTTTCATCACCTCAGAGTGAGTATACATTTATTATTCCAAACAAACAGTCTAGATCTGATCAACAGTGGGATGGAAAAAAAATCAAAGCTTGATTTGACTCTCTTTCCCTCCCCTTTTTTTTCCATTTCATTCCTTTTCATCATTCTCATGTGTGTTCCTTTGTACTAATGTTTTGTTTTCCATGGGAGCTTGATCCTGGGGGCTTGGTCACCCCTCTTGATTGTTGTCTCATCTTACCAGCATGGGTGCATTTGGATCCCTCTTGATATGCATGTTGGGCTACTTTAGTGTGAGTTTGAAGCAAGTTCATCCTCTCACTAAAGTTGCAGCTAAACGTGTCATAAAAAAATGTATACTTAGACATAATTTGTTATGCTCATTTGAATCTTTCTTATGGATTTTGGCTTGATTTTGCCTAGATTTAATGTTGTAATGTGGTCAACACATTCACATTAGGTCTTGGGTCCTTGAGAATCAATAAGAATTATAGGATGTCTTGTAAAAGTTTTGTAACCCACTTTCACACTTTTCTAGGACCCTTTCATTATAATTCACCTAAATAAGCTCTTTTTATCACTTACCAATCAAAGTGTTGTAAAGAGTTGTAACAAAATCTCATGCTTTTCTAGGCTTGTTATCAATAATTTGACCCTTTCTTATGTTTAAATGACCCCTTGATGCACTTTCTAGCCCTACTTAAGTGTATTTTTGAGAATAATCCTATTAAACATCATTAAATACACTTTAATTCTTGGCACCCAGTAAAATTGTCTTGGTGGGACCAATTCGCCACTTGGGGCAACTTAGTCCCACTAGGGACAAAAATCAAAATTATTTTAAATCTCTAGTGGGATATTATTCTGTCAACCTTAAGGTTGGCCTTTGATGTGTTATTTTTGGGAAATTTTGAAAAATCAAGTATAAATAAAGGGTTTTCCCCACATTTTGCATCTTCTAATTCCCATTAATTCATTCATACATTAGCATACATATATTCATAATTCTCAAGCATTCTAAGCATTATCAAGTCTTCATTGGAGCATCTACTTGCATATCTTCAAATTTATACATCAAGGGTTTGGTGAGTTGTAGAATTGCATGTTGTTCATTCATCATTCTCTCTTTATTTCATTTCATTTTCAAGGGTTTGATTACCAAATCGGGGTTTGAGCAAGGAAAGCCCCTATTCACGAACCCTTAATCCTTTTTCCCCTCTTTACATGTGTGTTTTGCAAGTCTTGTATGCAGATTTGTCAAAGAGAAAGGTGTTAAAAGGTTTTTTCAATCCATAAAATTAAAGTCAACAGTCATGGACTGGAGACAGACAGACAGACCTCTCAAATTCGTGGGTTGGCATCGGTGTGGTCTGGTCAGAATGGGACCAAGATCTCAGTCAGTCTGTGGTCAGTCTCTACATCACATTCTAGTTTCTAGGTGCACCTCTCCAGTCTCTTTCATTTATGTCATCATTTGTTTGCATTCTTAGGTCATTTTTGCATATCACAATGTGTTTTCAAACAACTTGCATTTCTTAAGTTTTGCATTAATAATTCATTTCATTTTTCATTTCTTTGCATTTAGAGCATTCCATTTAGACAAATTTTAATTTTATTAGCATTAGTCTGGACTAAACCCCCAAGTTTTTGTTGGATACCTTTCTCCTTTTAGGTGAAAAAACCTAGAAGTGCAAGAGAGAAGCCCGTACAAAAATTTGCAGTACATATCTCCTACATAAAATATTGTTCATAAGACACCCATGGAGGTGTGGTCAAGAAAGAATACTTCATTGATACATCTTCATGTGTTTGGTTGTGAGGCATATGCTCATGTGCCAAGGGAGAAAAGGTTGAAGTTGGAAAACAAGGTTGTCAAGTGTATCCTCATCGAATATGGTATTGATGTGAAAGGGTACAAGCTTTGGGATCTAGTGGCTGAAAGGGTTCTCTATAGTTGAAGTGGTATCTTCAGAGAGATGAAACCTTCTTCCACTATTTTGGAGCCTATTGAAGAACAAAAGAAAGAAGATGTGGTTCAGCTTCTTGATTGTAAAAAAGTTGAACTTGAAGCCTAGAATTGACTTGATGATGAGGAGAGCTTGAGAAGCTCTAAAAAATTTCAAGAAGAAGAAGAACCTAAACCTCAATAAGTAATCAGGTCTATGAGAGATAAGCGACAACTTGAAAGGTTTGGATATTCATTTAAAAGATTTGGTTATCCATTGTTGGATTCTAGTTGTATTTTTCTTTGATTTCTAACACTGATGAGCCTAGGACTATTAGAGAGGCTATGGGTATGAGTGATAAAAATTCTTGGAGGAAATCCATGGATGAAGAAATGGATACATTGAAAAAAAAAGATGCATGGGGTCTAGTACCTTTTCCTAGAGGATGGAAACTCGTTTGATGTAAATGTGTGTTAAAGAGAAAACTTGGTCCAGATGGTAGTGTTAAGAAGTATAAGGCACGATTGGTTGCTAAGGGGTACTCTCAAGTGGAGTGAATTGACTATGGTGAAATTTTCTCTCCTATTGTAAAGCTGAAATCTATCTTATTCCTATTAACACTTGCAATAGCGTATGATCTAGAAGGGGAAAAGATGGTTCAAGTGAAGACAATGTTCCTTCATGGTGACTTGGAGGAAGAGAATTATATGTCATAGTCAGTGCATTTCATGGTTAAAGGTAAATAAAATCTGGCTTGCAAGTTGAGAAATTCTTTGTATGGTCTTAAGCAGTCTCCTAGAATGTGGTACTGGAAGTTTCATACCTGTGTTGTCATTGAGATTTGTGAGATCTAAATTTAACCATTGTGTGTATAAAAAATGTGATAATGGTCATATTCTCATAACTCCATTTTATGCAGATGATTTTTTATTTTTTGGGAATGGTAGAATTTTGATTTAATATTTGAAGTCTCAGTTGTCAGCATAGTTTGAGATGAAGGATCTAGGTGTAGTAAGGTATATTTTGGGGATGGAGATCAAAAGAGATAGAGCTAACAAAAATATTTGGTTAAGCCAGAGCAAGTATGTGAATACAGTTTGGAGAGGTTCAACATGACAACTTGCAGACATTTAGTTGTTCCTATAATGCAGGGGATGAAGCTTCCTATGGAGGATTGTTCAAAATATCCTACTAAGATGGAGGACATGACAATAGCACCATATGCGAGTGTTTTTGGTAGTCTACTATATGCTATGGTCTATACGAGTCCAGACACTCTCCAAGTAGTAGGAGTCTTGAGTCATTTTATGGATAATCCTAGATGGGTGTATTGGGATGTAGTTAAGAGAGTGTTCAGATACTTGATGGGTACTTATGAGTATTCCTTATGTTTTCATGATTATCATATACGACCTCAACACTTAGTGAACATTCATGGATATGTGGATTGAGATTGGGAAGGTGATATTCATAGTAGAAGATTCACTAGTGGATATATGTTCACAATGTATGATGGTGCTATAAGTTGGTGTGTCATAGAAAATTGGACCCTCTTAAGAAAAGATACAATTTCACTCATAATTGTTTCCACTTTTGAGTCCCTTCACATCATTCACCTTTCAAAACAACATTTATAGGCCCCTTAGACCCACTAATTTTGATCTAGAGGCCCGCTTTACCTGAGAAATCACATAAAACTCGACAAACAACATTTAATTAGAACATATCCTAAAAACCCACCTTCAAACAGCAGTACTAGGACCCATTTTCCATCTTGGGTGAATGAATCCCCTCTGGTGGGACCCATTCGCCAAGGGTGGTGAATAAGTCCCCTTTGAGGGAAAATTCAAATTTAAGTGGGAATTTAATCAATTTTAACTTTAATTTCTAGTGAATGTCGGCCTCTTAAGTCTAATTAATGGGAAAATAAGGTGTTGTTTCTTATAAATACTCATTTCAAGTCATTTCACACATCATTTTATCATCTCTTCTTATCTTTTATCATTTCTCAAGAGAAATTCATAAAGTCAAGTTTTCCACAACAAGTTTCATTAGCAAAAGTTGAAGTTTTAGAGAAGCAAACTAGGGTTTTTGTAGGTCTTCAAGCTCACTTTTCTTGTCAAGATCCAACATTGCAAAGGATTGATGACATATTCCTATGGTGAATCATGAAGAAATCTAGTGTGAAGAGCTACAACTAGCCACTAAATCACACCTAAGGACATGGTTTCTTATTGATTCCATTCCATTTTCATTCTATCTTCATATTAAGGTTTGCATTTTGTTTTTTTATCATTTGCATGAGATTTTATTCATATTTTTCATATGTTGTAAGGTTTCTAGGGTTGAGATCTTGCATCATAAAGATCATTCTTGCATGTCTTATTCTAGATCAATAGAATAGGGTTTTTGTTATGATTCAAACTTTCCTAGTCCTTAACACATCAAAGGCTAGGGATTAAGCAGATTTTTCTCCATTCAAGGTTTAATTACCCAGCTAGGGATTTGAACAAGGAAAAACCCCCATTAGACAAACAATTTTGAGCTATTTTTCAAGAATTTTCTGAGATCTGAAGTCGAGTTTCCATCAAAAATTGTTGTACAGGTGTAGGACTGAAGTTTGAAATTATAGAAATTTGAAATTGGAATGATTTTCCATGCATGGCGAGTGAGCCCCTCCTAAGGTGAAAATTTGAGTTAGATGCAGTTCCAGGTCCCTGACTATTAGAAAATTTATTATGTGCAGAAAAGTCCTAATCTGGGACTGATTCGCCCAAGGTGGCAAATGAGTTCCAGTCAACCCAGATTAAAGTTTCATCAGTTTTCCAAAAAAAATTCTAGTCATCTACAGTTTACCAAATGCACACATTCTGAGAAACGACCTTTTGTTTAGGTTAGTTTGCATTTTTGTTCATTCTTTCAAGCTTTTTACAAACAACACTATGTTTTCAAACAAGGTATAGATCTTAGTCTTGCATTCATATTTAATCATTTATATCATTCAATTGCATTTAGTTTACTTCATTTAGATTAGACAACATTGCACATAACATAATTTGAATGAACTAGTTTGCATTTTTGGCCCTACCTCTCTTCTTTTAGGTGAAAAACCTTAGAAGAGTTAGAGAAGTCCTAGAGAGCCAAAAATCAATGACTCATTTTGGTGAACCCGAATTTTGAGCATAACATCATTCTGATTTCCATTTCTAATTGCATCTTAGGTCTTCATTATTTCATTATTTTGCACTGTTTTGCATGTTTAGGTTTCTTAAATATTGCATTAGTGAAAGCGTTCTTTAGCTTCCATCATTGCATTTCATTAAATCATTCTAAATCTCTGCATTTACATTGTACATATTTGAAATTTTACAGAAAACATAAAAAAATCAGAAAAATATCAAAAAATTCATATCCTAGGACTCATTTGCCACCTAGGGTGAATCAATCCTTTACAGTTTTGTATCAGTACTTTCAAATTTCAGTTTCCTGCATTGTATCTTTCTATTTTTTGTCATTACCTTTCTTTTATAGTTCATTTATTTATGTTTTTATTAGCATAAATTTCACTTCTTTTCATGGCAATCATGGATAGTTTTAGATCTTTGAAAATTTATTTTTCCCTTTTCATTCCTAGTTCTTTTAGATCAGATTCTTCGATACATAAGGATGCAAAAACTAAAACATCAAACAATCCCTTCAAACACATGATTCCAATTAGAAACAATATCTCATCTAAGCCTCTTAGTAGTGATGATGTTGATAAGTTAGATGAAGTCCTTCAATACTTCCTCTCAATCACTTCATTCTCTAATGCTTGCAATGAGAAACATAACCCCCTTAATGATAAAGTTTCCCTCAAACCTTTTGCTTGTGATGACTTTGATTTGTTAGATGCAGCCCTCCAAGACTTCATCTCGCGTAAGCCATCCACTAAGGTTTGTGGGGACCAACTCACAATACCAAACATTACAACCTCTAATGCTTCTTTTGAACATCTTAAACTAGTTGATGACAATTTACCCCTCCAACCCTTTAGTCGTGATGATTTGGATTTGCTACACATGTCTCTTCAAGACTTCATCTCACCCAACTCATCCGCTTTGGTTTGTTGTGAGACCTCTAATATTAAAGATGTTAATGTAATTCAACCTAAGCTTGTCCTTTACCGACCTTCACATCCGCTTCACCCCTCTAATCGACCCCGATACACCCTCTACCCTCCTAAAACTAATGTATGACAACAATCTAGTCATGATACTATTGCTCATACATATAACACCTGAAACAACCTGCAACTACCACAAACAACCCCACCCTCCTTACCTTTTCCCAATCCGCCTAATGCTCCTCGTTATAGTCCAACCACAAAGGAGTATGATCTTGTTCAACAATTAAAGAATACTCCTGCCAATATTTCCCTTTGGGATTTGCTTCAAAACTCACCAAATTATCACAAAAAAATTCAAAATTCTCTAAAAAAAATTACAATTCCTCCCAGTACCACTCTGAATGATGCATCTCTCATTCACAAAAAGAATCTTGACATTATGTTCCATCAACATGAGCTCCCTCCTTTGGTTTTCCATAAACAACATGATGCCTTTATGATAATTGCTCAATTCAATCACACAGGTATCAAACACACTCTCATCTAGATAATGGTTTTTCCCTTAATGTGTGTAGTGTGAGTCTCCTTGATCAATTAGATGTTGATAGGTCACAAATAATACCCGATTCTGTCTCTATTTGAGGATTTGATAATACAACAAAGCAACCGCTTGGGATAATTACTTTGCAAACTCCTATCCATGTCATTCCTTATGATCTTTCATATAATCTTCTCTTAGGCTGACCTTGGATTCATGAGGTGAATGGAGTGCCTTCAACCCTTCATCATATTATGAAATATGTTTATAAAAATCACATCTATCAAGTTGAAATTGATCTCGAGCCTAAAAGTTGCTTGTAGCTTGAAAAAGGGCTTACAAGTTCTTTGAAAACATTAATTCCAACATCTAATATAGACCCTCTTGAAATTGAGCAAAATGATAAGGAATTAGTATCTAAATTATTTGGAGATGATTAGGGATCCTAGAATGCACACCCTCGTTTATGGGTGAATACATATTCACACAAAAGAAAGATGAAAAACAAGATCAACCAACCATCATGTTCACTCAAAATTCTAAACAATCTTCTCAAATATCTATGTCATATAATTCGGATGACAATACAACATACACAACAATTTTTGATGAGATAGATTACCAATCCCCGCCTACCCCACATGAAATGGAAAGACTTTATGGAAAAGACTATACATTTGTAAAACAATTAGGCTATACTGGAAAAGGGTATGGAAAACATGAGCAAGGTATATGTGTTCCTATTGAACCTAATACACAAGAAATGAAAACTAGATTGGGATATTCCTTTTCTAAAATGACCAAAGCAACTCAATGACCATCCTTGACCATTAATACTATAACATGTCACTCACAATGCACACTTACCATTAAACATCCTGATTTACTTGATATAGCCTTACCACCATCATTGACCTATGTTGATAGTGATGAGGCTTTGAAACAAATGTTAGGTGCTTATGATACTTCTTCCTCATGTACTCACATGAAAAACATTACTCATGACATGAACGTTACCTCAGAGCAATAAGCAAGTGATATCACTGAAGAGTTCTCTGAATCTAGAAGTCCTAAATCCAATGCACTCCCTTTAGGAGATACAATTGATGTGTTGATGGAAATTAAGGATAAAGATAAACTTATTAATAGTGGGAAGTTCCTTTATGATGAGGAACAAGAAGATACTACCACTTTACTTCATGACTTTTTCTTGAAATTTTTGCTCGGAAATATTCTGATATGCTCGGAATTGACCCAAAATTTGTGATGCATAACATTGTCCTTGCTGAAAATGCTAAACCCGTTCATCAAAAGATCTAAAAAATACATCCTAACATAGCCTTGCGTGTTAAAGAGAACTCGAAAAACTCCTTGATGCAAGCTTTATTAGACCTATTGATTATTCTCCTTGGATCTCAAACATTGTCATAATTGCAAAACCCAATAATCATATTCGGATGTGCATAGATTTTTGAGACTTGAATAAAGCCTCTTTAAAAGACAATTTTTCACTTCCTAATATCGACATGATTGTGGATTCAACTACTAGACATTCTTTGTTGTCATTCATGGATGGATTTTTTGGTTATAATCAAATCCTTATTAACCCTCAAGATCAATATAAAACTACCTTCACAACTGCTTGGGGAACATTTTGTTGGGTTGTGATGCCTTTCAGTCTAAAGAATGCCAGTGCAATTGATCAATGTCCAATGAAATTAATATTCCATGATTACATTCACAAAATTTTGGAAGATTATGTCGATGATATCCTAGCTAAATTGTTAACATGACAAGACAATGTAAATGTCCTTCATAAATTTTTTGAACGAATACGACAATACAATATGTGATTGAATCCAAAAAAATGTGTCTTTGGCATAGATAGTGGTAAAATTTTGGGGTTTGTCATATCTCACAGAGGCATTGAGGTGGACACAAAGAAAATTGATGCAATTATTAACATGCCACCTCCTAGGAATATTTCTTAGTTGTGTACGTTACAAGGTCAAATTCAAGTTCTCTGTCATTTCATTGCATCTTTAGCCCATTGTACATTCCCTTTCATGCATCTCCTTAAAAATGGTATCCCTTTTGATTGGGATGAGGATTATAAATAGGCCTTTGAGAGTCTAAATGAATATCTAGCCACTCCATTTGTTTTACAACCTGTTGTGCCACATAGATCGTTTATCTTGTACATCACTGCATCGGCCCATACTCTTGCAGCATTGTTGGCTCAACACAACGATCATGGTAAAGAACACCCTATTTATCACATTAGCCACACCTTAAGTGATTATGAGACACACTATTCACCAATTGAAAAACAATGTTTGGCTCTTGTATTTGCTACTAGTAAGTTGTGGCATTATTTACTAACTGTTGAAGTACAAGTTGTCACAAAATTTGATCCTCTTAAATATCTTTTCAACAAAACAGACCTCTTCAAACGCTTAGCTAAGTGGGTGATGTTGTTAACTAAGTTTGACCTTAAATTTGTCTCCCAAAAAGCAATCAAAGGTAAAGCCTTAACCGATCACTTAGCTAATGCTCCTTCTCCTTTGACTTTACCTACTCCTGATTCCTTCCATGATGATCATGTCTTAACTATTGACATTACACCATGGGAGTTATTTTTTGATGGATCTAAGTGTTGAATAGGTTCCAGTGCTGGAGTGGTGCTAATTCCACCCAATGGAAAACCTATTCCCTTATCCTATCGATTAAATTTCCTATGCACAAATAATACAACCGAGTACAAGGCACTGATCGTAGGTTTACAAGCTACTTTATCTCTAAACACTAAACATATCAAGATCTTTGGTGATTCACAATTGGTCACCAAACAAATCACTGGTATATATCAAACTAAACATGACAAACTATTAAAATACAAGGATCTTATAATGAGACTCTTAGAAAAATTTGACTCGTTCACCATTAATAACATCCCATGCAAAGAAAATTGACATCAGATGCAATGGCGAGTGCAACTTCTATCATTTCCCCACATGAACCTTCCACAAAATTCACTTTCACTATCCATCCCATCATGAAACCCTCGACGATACTCTGTTAGAAGACATTTTGGCGATAACTCAAGATGCTTCGTGTGAATGGTATGATACAATATATAACTATTTAAAAGACGGTACCATTCTTGAACCTACCACAACGAATACTTGAAAGTGTTTACGTAGCTTGTAGCTAAGTATGTAATCCTTGCAAATACATTGTATAGAAGATCTTTTAATGGTCTCCTGTTACGATGTCTTAGAGATTTCAAAAATCCCTTTAGCACTCGAACAGGCTCATGCTAGTGCCTATGGAGGTCATTTTGGAGGACATTCATTAGTGAAAAAACTCATTCATATGGGTTATTATTGGAGACATATGGAGAATGATTATTTTTCCTATGTTAAACGATGTCACAAATGCCAAGAGAATAGCAATTTGATCCATGCTCTTGTTGTTGAGCTCCACTGCAATGTTCCCATTTGGTAATTTTCAGTATGGCTCGGTTAGATCTTATTGGAAAAAATTTACCACCTTCTTCTACTAGACATACGTTTATCATAACTGCAATAGACTATTTCACGAAATGGGTGGAAGTTGTTCCCCTCCGTTCTACAATAGCTTAAGTAATTTGTCGTTTAATCTTGGACCACGTAATTGCTCGCTTTGGACTCCATTTCGCAATCATTTCAGACAATGGAACCCCATTTAAGAATAATGACATTCAGAAATTTCTTGAAACATTCAATATTCAACATCGCTTTTCTACACCATATTATCCACAATCCAATGGACAAGCTGAAAATACTAACAAGCTTCTTAAACAAATCCTAAAGAAAATTGTAACCAAGCATCATAAAGATTGACATACACAACTATCTTTTGCGCTTTGGGCTTATAGAACTAACGTTAGATCATCCATAGGAAATACCCCTTATAACCTTGTTTATGGTACTGATGCGATTATGCCCTTGGAGTTGGAAATTCCTACTTTGCTAGTTACTCTTTGAGATCTTTTTGATGATGACACTTATCAAGAACAATATTTACATCAACTTGAGATGCTCGATGAACAATGCATTAATTCTCTCAAACATCTCCAAGCTCACATCAAACAATTACAATGCAAACACACCATTCATGTCATCCCTCGCTCATTTTTCTAAGGGAGATGTTGTTCTTATTGAAAATCAATGAAATGTTAGTGTTGATAATGAAGACAAAGATAAGTTTAGTCCTAATTGGTTGGGACCTTATATAGTCAATACCAATTATGGATCTGGTACTTATCTCTTAATGTGGCTTGACAAAACACCCCTTAGGGAACCCATTAAGGCCACACATTTGCATTAGTATTATCTCTAATCCCCTTTGAATAGTATGGTTGGTATAGCAGTGTTGCTTAAAGTTATTTGATGTTATTCTAAATAACTTTCACATTGCTTCGTTCTTGACAACTATTTTTGTGTGTGTCTTGAACACTAAGGTAATTATTTAAGTTCATTTTATAATTTCTTTAGCCATTCACATTCCTATTATGTTAACTTAGATCCTTATTAGTGTATTTAATTTAACATATTATTTTCTCGTTATTAATGTTGTATCTATGATAAAACTACAATATGTTTTACACTAGATCACATCAATACTATTAAATCATGTAGCCATTAATTAAATACTTTTACTATAAGTCATTTAATTAATCACATAGCATTTAACATCCACATATAGAGACACATCATCATAAAATCACATGCGCATTTCTATATATATATATCAATTTTTATATACATCTCAAAATCATATACAATCTCATAATGGTCTATGAGAGCTAGACCCCTTAGGATCTGGCACTCATGATCTAGTCCCTGGACGTCGTGAGATGGTCGTGTGTGACCGTGATCATGAACTGTCAAGTCTAAGAGCATACTCCAGACCTTATACTCGACCAACAGCTATAAGCCACTCATCTACCATTTGATCCCTCTCTAGTCATGCATATTCCAGCTCTACACATAATCTCTCTAGCTCTGTCAAGGTCTACGCTAACTATAGTGCACTCTTAGATCGATGGAGTTATCTCCTCATGCTCTCATATGCTGCCCGTAGCCATGCAAAAGGTCTAAGTGACTCTAGCTCTTCCTCCATGATCAGTGGGGGCAAGTAGTATGGATCCATCTCCTCCTTGTCTATGTATGTAGGCATTATCTCTGTGGCAGCCTAACGATAGAACTCTCACCAGTCTCTTCTCACTCTTGCAAGAAAGAAAATGTACACAATCAGTAACACATCATCATGATATATATATATATATATATATATCATGAAAATAATGCATCCATGTCACTAAAGAACATGCGTAAAATCAAATATCATCACCTATGTCTCCAGATGCATGAGGAATGTCCACCTCCTCATATCTAGGGGGAATCGAGGATGTGCTAGCCTCTCTCTGACTCTAAGTGTTGATGTTTGTTGTAGATATTTCCCATGATCTGGTCCTGTAAGCATGAGAGAACTCTCCATGCTCATACCAATCCTCAATAGCTACCTCATCACGCTCACTCAGGGATGGCTCCTCCTCGTAGTAATCATCCTCCTCATCATCCTCTCCTCCATCATGTTCCTCATAATTAGGATCGACCTCAAACTGGTACTCATCATCAATAACATCTATAAATATATATGTTGGCCTATACCATACCTCCTCTACTCTCTCCTCTGGCTCATCACCCTCATCTGCTGCTAGCTCTACATCACCTATAGGGAAATCCATGGGGAACACAGGAAATGGTCGTGCATATGACCACCACTCCTCATGCTCGTCTATGCTACTAACATCATCAACCTCAGATGTTGGTGCCTAGTCATGATCTAAATCATCAGAATCACTCTCATGAACATGATCTATAGTCAGCCGAATAGTATCACCTGGCCTTCGGGAACTCTGCACTGATCCTCTAATGAAGGGGCACACCCTTTGTGGTGTCTACACCTATCCAAACTATTGCATGACTCACCCGTAATAGAATGGTCATACAACGTAGTCATGCCTCCCCACAAGATATCTATTCATTTGCATCCTCTGTAACTATCCAGTGGGATCTGGCCAATGTATAGTGAGTAGATAGCATCTCCATAAGATCTCATCCTCCTCCAGTCGATCAAATCTCACCCTCCAAAAGTGTAAATCCCCATATTGCCACAGGAATCCCAAAGGATAGTTGAATTCTCATGGATAGCTCACAACTATAGTACAAGGGTATCTAATAGGCCTGGTACATGTGATATGCTCAAGGTACCACACCTATAGAAGTGTAAAATGGACCATACTGTCGATCTCTCAAAATAAAAACCAACCAAGATCATAATACAAGTGTGCTATAATGCAACGGCCCTAAGCATAAACTATCCTTCACTCATACATCCCGCATATCAAGAGTACCAGTCCCCCATCCAAGTGTGCCACTCGTCCATTTGAATTGAGCACCAGTGCCATTGTATGCATCATAATCCGTCTAACCATAGGAGCTCACAAATACAGCAGCATAGGAAGCTCGATCCATGCTCTACCTCTCTCATCATGTACTAGGCCACCTAGATAATACTACATATCTCTCTTCTTCTCTCGGAATAAACGATCCCTCCATAAATATACCCACTCTCCCCGAATGGGAACTCAGAGAATGTGGTGTACCTCCTCGAGAGTGATCATCATTTCCCTGGTGGGAAGATGAAAGGTATAGGTATTTGCATCCCATCACTCACATAGAGCCATAAGCGTGGCGCCATGGTATCTCATAGGTGGCATAAGATATGCCCAATAGATACCCATTGACTATAAATACTCTACCTCTATAGCTGATAGCGCTGGTACAGGAAATCTCAGAAATGTGAGTTGTCTTCCCCCTAGTCGTTGTCACGACTAGGCGGGGACTTATCAAAATCATCACAAAATGCTCCTAATTTCATTTAATATCATCAATTTTCTCATTATTCATCAAGCAAGTGTACTAAAGTCCATCTAGTGTTCTTTTCTAATGGCCCTAGACACTTTAGAACCCTTTTTGGGCATTTGGCAAAGAATCAGGGACACTTCGCGATGAAACAGGATACTTTGCGATGAAACGGGACACTTTGCAAACAAAAGGGACACTCTACAAACAAAAGGGACACTCTGCAAACAAATGGGACACAAAAAATGGGACACTTTGTGAAAAAAAATTCCAAGAACCCTAAATTAACCTATCCATGCATAAAAATCATTAAATTATTATAAAATTACAAGGCAAAAGCTGCAGAATCAACTCACCTCATGATACAGCTCACTGCGTGCCACCTGCTCATGAAGATCATACAGCCGCAAAGGTGTGTAATCCCGTCTACTTGGCATATTCTTCTCTCACGCATCACTCTCAAGCTACACGAAGGTAAAATGAATAATAAGCGACAAGCTACTTTCTTCTCCTTCTTTTAATTACTTTTACACATTCACATACAGTCATGATCTTTTCAAGAACTCATAACATAGATATTATTGAAAACAACATAATGAGAGCTAGGGTAATATATTTTTGGCATTGTTTGATGCATTGGAATTGTGATTCCGCACTCAACATCATCAATCGTCTATCATTAAATGGCATGGTACTTGGAAATTCCCAACAATATGGTGTTTCTTATTTGACATGGCTAGATTGCTACCTTGATTCCACCTTCGTAAAGCAAGCAAAATCAAGGTGGCCATACATCTACCCTCGAATTGGATTCTTAAGAGTTAGATTAAAGGATTTTTGATCAATTAACGAATGTGTGTTGCAAGATGTACTTCCTAATGTTGTAGTTGTGTAGATAACTACACTGGGGGCTTCGTTCTCCCATCTTTTGAATGAGTATCCTTTTATGTAATAAGGTGCATCGTTTAGAGTCCTTTAGCTTACATATGCGCATAGAGTCATATGGGCACTAAAGTGGGGGCTAAATGTGTCATAGAAAATTGGACCCTCTTGAGAAAAGAGATAATTTCACGCATAATTGGACCCACTTTTGAGCCCCTTCACATCATTCACCTTTCAAAACAGCATTTATAGGCCCCTTAGAACCATTAATTTTGATCTTGAGGCCTGTTTTACTTGAGAAATCACATAAAACCTAATAAACAACCTTTAATTAGATCATATCCTGAAAACCCACCTTCAAATAGTAGTAGTGGGACCCATTTGCCACCTTGGGAAAATGAGTTCCCTCTAGAAGGACCTATTCGCCAAGGGTGGTGAATGGGTCCCTATGTGAGCACCTAGGAGGCATTTGGAAACACTAGGCAATATGTTGGAAGCCTAGGAAGAATTTTGTAATTTTGTGATTTTGATGTTTTAGGGTCATGTTGACCATCTTGTCTTGTGTTAGAAGTGTTAGAATATGTTAGAAGGAAGGTTGTTCTGTAGTTCAGGGTAGAATGGATGTGGTTCACAACTTGTTCAAATAGGATTCTCTAGGAGCTAGAAATAAAGCCCAAAATGTTGCATTTATGCAATTTTGGCCTTTATTAGTGGTTAAGCCCGACCAAGGGGAGAAATAACCACCTTATGAACCTTTAAAGGGTGAACCTCACATGTTGAGAGGGTTGGAAAACATTGGAATTGTAATAGTTTGAAAATTGGAAAAACAGTGATAGTTTAGAGTGCATTTTTTTCTGTTCTTGTTCTTGTTCCTGAAACAGTAGTAAATGGATTGAACAAGGTCTTTTTGGTTAGATTAGAATGAAGTGAAATTCTCTTTGAATCACTATTTGGTACAGTAGTTAGTTGGTTACTCGCTTTCAAGTGTTCTTGTAAATTCTTTGTTCTTCTTTTAACTACAGTTTTGACTAGTAAACTGTGAAAAGATGGGGTTTTAGTTTGCATTCCCACTGTACTTAGAGTACGGCCTTGTGGGAAATGTGGCTAGGCCCCATGCTTGTACATAGATTAGTCTTAGGAGTCTGTAGGAGTCCAAGAAGCATGGTGAAACTCTCTTCCTAGGCGAGCTTGGCTATGCCCGGTTAGGAAAGATAGTGCAAAATAGACACTAACATTGCAGGGGTGTCTACTTTCTGGAAACTTAGGGTGTGTTGTGGTTGCAGGAGGCCTTAAAAAGGCTTGGAAAGAAGCAAGAGTCTTCACCAGTCCATTTGGTGGCTGAAAGAATCAAACAGTTCACAGTGAGGTCAAGAAATGGCCTAAAAAGCCCTAATTCTCACAAAATCAGGGTTACGCCTGTGTACGGACTGAGAAAGCCTAAAACCTCAAAAATATTTGAGAGGTTAGAAAATGAACTAGGGTCTCAGAAGGAAGTTTGTGGTGTTCATTAATCAAATAGGAGATTTAGCCTATTCTCTCAGGTTAAGAGGCCTAATAGGGGCTCAAGGGCTACTAGCCCTTTTTAAACCCTAGAATAAGGTTTGGTGAGAGCGATGGAGAAATGGAGTATGGTGGATGATCTGGAACCCTAGGTGGATTTTTTGAAGCTATGGAAGTCAAAACACATCCCTGCAACAAGTTGGTAAAGCTTGGAGTTTTAGTGGCCTTTAGGGAAGAGTAAGGGCCAAGGGTGAGATAGTGGCAAGGCACCAAGATTGACTTGGTGGAATGAAAGAATGATGATAGTGGGGTTGGCCAAAAGGACCAGGGGTTTCTATACCTGAAATAGGACCTAAAGGTTAAGGTGGGAGAGTCACCTAAGAGTTCTTGAGATCAAGGACCCAGAGCATAGGACAGTGAGTGTCTCATCCAACCTACCCTATCAGATTGGTATCAGAGCAAGTTAAAGATTTGGGAAAGAATCTTGTATGTCTGAGGTTGAGTCTAGTGATTCTTCCATCATGGTGAAAAATGCAGAACTGGCCAAGATGGTTGAAGAGCAGGAGGAAGATAATAAACAATTGAGGGAAAGAATAGCCCAACTTGAGCAAGCAGTGAGGATTGCGCAATTTGAAGGAAGGATCCCAAAGGAAGAAGAGGTTGTAGAGGAAGAAAAGACCCCTGAACCTAGCCCTGTTTTGAAAGAGGAGCCTTTCTTGAAGGTATTGAAGGCTTTGAGTGGAAAAGCACTTGAGGGCATACCACTATTTAGTGGAAAAATAGAAGCTGATCTAGTCATGGACTGGATAGAGGGAATGGAAAACCATTTTGAATGTGATGGAGTCACTGAAGCACAGAAGGTAAAGGTGGCCAAATCAAGACTAAGAGGTTCTACTTTGACATGGTGGAAATTCATTTAGACAGAGAGGGAAAAAGAAGGTAAGCAGCCTATAACTACTTGGAAGGGAATGGTTGCCAAAGTAAAAGAAGCATACATGCCAGATGACTATGAGATTCAGTTACACAAGAAGAGACAAAGCTTAAGGTAGAAAGACCAAGATGTGAATACTTACA
>VDFB02278123.1:0-43730 GCA_007258455.2 Sequoia sempervirens
ATATATGTATATATGTATATACACACACACATATATATACATATATATGTCTATATATATATATATATATATATACATATATATATATACATATATATATATATATATATATACATATATATATATACCCTTAATCCTAAAGCCTATCCTTTACTGAAATCTTTTCCTTCTATAAGATGCATATATAAATCATTTTAGATCACTCTCTATTCATATTCCATCATACAATCATTGATGTCTTTTTAGAACACCATGAGTTGTGAACCATTTACACTTGCTTGTATCCAAATATATGTACAAGAGTACATAGAAAAAATAAAGACTCATTGAAAAAACATTATTCTAAAAGTTGAGACCTCTTGCATCGTAGGTCATGTCTCTACAAGGGGGCACCCGATCACATGTTTCCATGTGGGTCAGTAGGAGGTGTTAATATTCCATAAATCAATAATGAAGTCTTGATGATCTGACCATTAATAAGCATTCATAGCATAGTTGAAACTCAACCATCTCTGTCATTGAGTTTGTGAATCATGTGCAAGGGAAAGGGGTGCATAGTGGGTATAAAAGTAGGCCTAAGTGGGCCCCATAGTAGGTAGGCTTAATATCCAATAAACTTACACTTAATATCTAATTTCAAAACACTTTTAGCCATAAAGTACACAAATTGACAAATTGTGTGATGCCACATCAATGCACCAATAATACATGACTTAGTAACCCACTATCGGTCTCACCTTTTTTTTGGGCCTTTTTGGATACCTTGACAAAAAGCATGCTGATGTGGCATCATATTTGATGATGTGGCCTTGATACCAATTTTTATAAGCAGGGGACTTGCCAAATAAGCTGTTGTATAAATTTGGGAGTGATTTGAATTTTTCACATAGAACTTTGAGAAACGCAAAGTTAGGGTGGCCCACTATAAACCCCTCTCCCTTATCTTCTTATCGACTTTTCCTTTCACCTGCTTCATCGCCATTTACTCCCCCACATGGTAAAAGGTTACCGTTTCCTCCCATTCGAGCTTTGATTTGATTTCACCCTGGATGACTTTGTCACAGGCGTTGTGAAATTACTTGAAAGTTTCTAAAAGATGCACATTTTAAAACAGTATATCTTGTAGTCATTTCCCTCCATGAGACGACATTCCTGTGATGCACTTTTGTTAAAGAGATCATGTGCCTTGTCCCTGCTTTGAGGCGTGGTATATTATCTACAGAGTGCTTCTAACCATTATATCTGACGAAAACAAATCCCTTTCTTTTAGCCATTAATGGATGTTCATATACTGTTTGCGCTCAAGCTTTGCCATTCACTTTGCATTTTCTATGCTTCCACGTTTACAAAATATTTCAAGGTATTCATGACTATAATATTTGCAGACATTCCTTCAGCTAAGCGAAAAGATATAAGCTGACATACCAAATGACTCAACAATCACCCAACCTACAGTATGCTCGAGCTCTCAAAACTTTGAATTTAAGGTAAGGATTAGTCATGAATTCGACTCATACTACCCAAGAGAATACTATTATTTCTCATTTGAATTGTATTCTTGATAAGGCCTAGCATCGCCTTCAAGGTTCTTAGATGATATTGAATAGAGATGTTGAGATCAAATAAAGTGGTAATGAAATATGGAAATTATTATTTGGATTCAATATTCAAATAGGTTAGAGAAAATTTCATGTAAGTGGGTTCATATTAGTTGTTAAAATAAATTGATGAAAGTAAATTGATGAAAGGATGTGTACAAATCGAATTCATTAAGAAGCATTTATTATAGATACTACATTAACAAGGTAGAAAAGGATGGTTGAAAAGGATGGTTTGATTCATGTCCTATACATGTTAAAGAATATAAATTCTTGTCCATGAGAATGATTTTATTGTTCTCATTTGAAGAAAGGGAATGAACCACCCTATTACCTTGATGATGGTCACTTCAATAAACAAAAAAAATGCTGAAAGAAAATACTAGTCAAAGATTTTCTTTCAAAGTTGATATATATATGTATGTTATGGAAGAACAAAAACACTAAATTTACTTATGGTGAGAACAATTTACTCATGCATGAGGGTAAGAAAAGGAACATTTTACATAATTCGTAGACCTTATAGTTTTCATTAAGAAAAGAATTTTTCAAATGGTTTTTTAAATATTCATGTAGAGAAATATTGGGGTTGAAATTGGTAGTTAAAATGTACAACTTATTATTTATGATAATGTTTGTAAGAAAATGCAAGATCAAAATTTTATAGATATTAGTGAAATTGTTGGGAATATGTAATTATTGGCCTTGAAATTGGATGAGATTGATAGGAGTTTTCTATGATAAAGGGAACATAATGTTTCTCTTTCTCTTTATATTGTGGAAAGAAGAATCAAGAAGATAATAATGCTCAATATTTTGGTGGAAACCGTTAATGATATGTAAGATCAAGGTGGTAAGATAAAAAGATATTGAAAATAAAGATTTTGGTCTAATGATGCCTCTAATAGAGAATCTCACAAATATTATGAATATGCAAAGGATGTTAATGACCAAATTGTTCGTCATCCTCAAAAGATATGTGCATAGTTCATTATTTGGAGAAGGCTTTAAATGAAGTAATGTTTTTTTTAAACCAAATAGATTATCTTAGGGTCAAATATGAGGACATGACATTTTTATGGGCAAAAACATAATGTCCAACAATAAATAAATAAAATGATATGCTCTAATTTTCTTTCTACCATTTTTTAGGTTCTTTTAAGGTCAAACATGGGATCATGTTAATTATTTAGAGGGGGAGAGACAATCCCTTCGAAAATTAAAACTTGCAAATTATTACTAATTCTTTTTACATACATTTAATATAATAATATCGTATATCAATAGTTGTCTAAGCCTAGGGATGTATTTATGGAATGACATAATATTTTCTCACCTTATGTACCCTTACATAATCTTCAATTGTATGATGAGATCCTCAGTAAAAATTGTGTTCCACTTTACTAATAGGTTGTCAATGTGAGGTATCCTCATTTTTTGAGCCAAAACTTTATTGAAAAACATAATTGAACAATCTTCTTTCTAGAAGTAGATTGAGATATAATTAACTTGGTCTCTTAAAGGAAGATTAAAACTAGTATTATGTATGAAGTCCTCTCTAGGTGGCAATAATTTACTCTTATTTGATTGCTATTTAATGCATTGGGAGATTATTCAAGTATCATCTTTTATTTTAATTTGTACACTGTTATTGGACTTGATCAACCCAATAACCTTGTACATTTTCCTTAATATATAGGAGTAATATTTTATTTGAAAAGAGGATATTCACATAGTCCAAAATGCACAAATATCATCTTGGAATGTGTGTTGATGTTATAGATTATACTTTTATAAGTTTATGAGTGGCCACATAGTATTGGATATGCATAGTAATTATTGTGTGATTACATTGTAATAATTTAATAATTTAAAGAAGTTACATGAGTGAGTAAATGATAAAGTTGAAGGATAAGAGGTTAAGTACATAAACTATAATTATCTTTTGAATTATAAATTCATAATATATTTCATGTAAGACATCTATATAGTTCTCACCATAATTTGGATTGGAAAAGTGATTTTATTAAAATTACTTGTGAGTTTACAGAAGCAAATAATGTAGATAAAGTAAGTATTATGAAAAACATAAGTATTTGATGTTAGTATCTTCAATTATTGATCATGTGCTCCTTTGAGTTGTTATAAAGATGCATCTTGTGCTACTAAGGACAGTAGTTAATTTACAAGGGGAGAATTGTTAGGTGACATTTTCCCCAAGAGAAGAGAAATATAGAAATAATCCTTTGGAATTAAAAGGGAGATAGAAAATAAAGGATATTATGATCCTTTGGTTAAAAGAGAGATTATGTATAAACTCTTTTAAAAAGAAGAATAATTATTTATTTGAATATTTATTAAAAGGAAACCTTTTGGTGAAAGGTTGTGATGGTTTTGAAACCACCCCTTAAAAGGATATATAAATCATTCATGTGAGACTTGCGAAAGGAATGGAAGGATGGAGAAAATTCAAGGAGAAAACATAAAATGGAAAGAGGAACTAAAAAGGGCACAAAGGAGTGAAGGTTGGGGTCTAGGTGGGAATTTAAACATTAGGAGAAGGGGCACACAGTGTGTGTCCAACTTGGTGTACAGCGTACACCTGAGAGTGTCTTGACCAGGGCTGAGTTTATGTCGTGGAGGCAAGTTTTGTTTTGTGTAAGAATAGGTTCCTCTAGGGGTGTTTGTGTTGGGAAACAACCTAGGTCCATAACCATTCCTCTGAGTTCCAAATTTCCTCTAAGTGTTGGATAGTAGCCTTTCCATGACTTTTAGATAAGTATTGAGAACCATTGATTCAATAATATTGGGAATATTTCCTATATGATTTGTTGTTGATATGATTAATCTATGTGGAGGTGTTATTCCATTTACTATGTTGATTATGTAATTGTCACATGTTTGTAGCTTACATTAATTATTTGCATTTATTTTGATAATATTACATATTATAAATTATATTAACTCTATTATTTGTTATATTAAATCCATTGTTAATACTTGATAACTAAGGGGAAAGGTGACATCACAGTGTCAGAGGGAGAGACCTAAGAGATAGGGAGAGAGAGGGAGTGGGAGAGAGAGGAAGTGAGAGAAGGGGGAGGGAGGGAGGCAGAGAGAGGGAGAGAGAGAGAGAGATGTTTATCTAGGTAGGGTGCTAGAGGGAGAGACAAGTGTGAGAGAGAGGGGGGACTGGGAGGGAGAGACTTGAGAAATAGGAAGAGGGAGGGAGTGTGAGAGAGAGGGAGTGGGATCGAGATAGAGGGAGTGAGAGAGAGAGGGGGTGGGAGAGAGAGGGAGAGAATTGAGAGAGGAAGTGGGAGAGAGAGAGAGAGGGAGTGGGAGATGGAGGGATAGGACCTAAGAGAGGTCTTATCTACATAGGGTGGGAGAGAGAGAGAGAGAGGAGGGAGGGAGGGAGTTATCTAGGTAGGGTGCCAGAGGGAGAGACCTGAGAGAGAGAGGGGGGTGGGAGCGAGAAACCTAAGAGATAGGGTGAGATGGGGTTGGACTAAGAGAGGGAGTGTGAGAGAGAGAGAGGGAGTGAGAGAGAGAGTGGGAGAGAGAGAGAGAGAGAGAGATTACGGTTTAAGGGTTGAGGGGCATGTTTCCAGGGTTGGGGGTTTAGGGATAGGGTTTAGGGTTAAGTGAGAGACCTAGATGGCTAAGGAAAGAGAGAGGAAACATTTAGAAAATCAACATTTTCATAATGCAAGCGCATTTTGAAGAAGTTTAGATATAGTCATTTTGTATAGCAAGATAAAATGGGCTCATGTTATAATGTGAGAATGTTTTGTCTTGCTCTAAAAATGGTAAAAAAGTCAACACACCCATGGTCCAGGCCAACATGCTATGTTATTATCCTGGTTATACGTGTGTTCTAACAAAAAAGAGCTTTTTGATGCTTTTGGGAAGTGCACATGAAAATATTTCACATTCTACCACCTTTGCATGAACTTTCCACCACCTTTTTATGGTTTTCCAACTTAGGGAGGAGGAAACAACAAAGTTTTCACATTGAATTTGATATATATCAATTCAAGTCTCAATTTTTGTTGTGTTACAATGTTAATTGTGATTGAATTGTAGGAATTTAACATTATACATTGGTTATTTATATTGTTGTTAGTAATTCTATTTGAGTGATATACAATTGAATGTTGAAAAGGAAGCAATCTTGTGAAAAACTCAAATTGCTGAGTAGTTTGATTCAAGAAGAAAAAAAGACTACATAATTGGGTAGTTCCTCCATTCAAATCTTCATTTTTAGGTATGTCAAGTCTTTACACATTTTCTTTACATTTTCCTTAATTCTATTATGTTTCTTTATCATCCCTTATCATACTTAATACAATGCTTTGATTTTGTTATTATGCATACTCCATGGTCATCAAATTATTTGTTTCTCATTATATGCTTAGCCCCTCTTGGCACATTTTAAACTACACAATTCTTTACACTTGCCAATTATATTTTAAACCACATCTCTTTGAGGCATTTTGTTAAACAATTGACCTACCTTGTGTATGCTTCCAAATTTTGTATACACATTTACGAGAGTAGTTATAATTATGTAATGTAATACATCATTTCTCATTCCTTTTTTATGGATGTGCATACCCCTTTCCAAAGCTTCCATTTTGGTATAGACATGGGAGATATTGGAAAATGTTTTGGAATTTGGTTTTACACCTAGAAATTGCATTTGCTTGCAATTTTCTAAAGCCTTTTCAACAAATCCATTTTTTGCATATCTTGCAATCATTGTAGTCCATGAGGACATATCTCATTGATTCATTTTGTCAAATGTTTAGTCTATGTACCTTGTCTATGCATGTCTACCAAAGCATTTTTGTTGGAAAATATGCCTCATCTTGCTAGCTTGAACCTCTCTTAAAGACTTGGAATTTTTCCCTTAGTTGGCCTTCATTATCAGACTATTGCCAAAATCCAAAACTTTGAAACCTAAGTTGTGGGGTTTTGAAATATCATAACTTGGCAACATTGAGCTTGTCACGGGATCCTTGGATTTCTAAACTTTGGAACCTATGTCACGGGGTTCTTGAGTTTCATAACCTCCTGACATGGCGATCTCCATGTTGGCGTAGTGTTCCAAGTTTTTGAAACCCTTGTTGTGGGTTCTAGAGTTTCATAACTTAGCGACCTAGTGATCTCTTCGGTGTCTGGATGTCATAGGTTTTCAAAACCTCATAACCTCTGACATAAGGTTCTAAAGTTTGAGTTTCTCTCGACTTGGTGACATCAGAGATTGGCATATCGGTGGGACTCATGGACTTCGGGAGGACCCTCAACCTTGTCTCATCAATAAGATGATAGTCATGAAGCTACAAAGTATACATCAATGGGACTTTCTTACATCAAAGGGAGATTATATGTTGTCTCCCCGATATGGCGATGGTTGACTTGGTGGCTCGTGAAGAATGTCGTGGTGGGATCTGATAGGTTGATAAGCGCAAATGATGATTATTGAGTGATGATCATGTAATTCACATACTTGTGAATTGTGTGGTAGTCATCAATGTGAACACGAGAAGCTCGCCTGGTAATCGACATTGGAAAAACTACTCCGGTGACAAATTAATAAAGATTTGATCTTCGTGATAGCGGCATGATTTTCAAAGGTGATCGAGATCAAATCAGATTGGATGAACAGTAGGATGCATTGAATGTAAATTCAAATTCTCTGTATCGAAATTAAATGGTGTGCGGCTTGATGAAGATGGTGGTTGAATGGTTTTATATTGTATGCTTTTACAAGCATTGAAATAGTGTGTGTAAGTGCAAACAATAATCAATGAGTGAGGTCAACCAAGGGATTGCTTTGCTACTATGAGTTAACATCTAAGAGTAGAGTCTATAACTTTGTATGTAATATTTTTACTATAATAAAAAGTGGCTTTACTTGGTGTGTGGGTTTTTCTCTTGTAAGGGTTTTCCCATGTAAATCTAGTGTTATCTCTATGTGTGATATTTTTTGTCCATTCTTTTGTCCTATGAATGTGCATCTCAATGAATGTAATATGTTAAATGAATATTTTTCCTGCACTTCTTTCCTGAGGATTTTGCATTAGGAAGGAATTTTTGCACCTTTACTTTCCTTACAAGTGGCATCAGAGCTTGGCCAGTTGTGTTATCCTTGTCAGTAGGGCTAGTTTTTTGTTTTAATTCTGTCAAGTGGGAGTTTTGTAGAGAAAATTGATTGTCTTGGTTATGGATTGAGATGGAAAGCACATCAAGAAGAGTATAAATTGAAAAGTTCATGGCAATAATTTTGAGTGGTGGAAACTCAAAATGGAAGACCTATTGGTGGATAGAGACCTCTAGATTGTTGTGTATGGAACTATGCCACAAGGTATGAAGCAAGAAGATTGGGACCTTGTAGATAGAAAATCTAGAGGGTTGATAAGACTTTGTCTGGCTAATTATGTACTCCTAAACATCCATGAGGAGAATACTGCATCTTCGTTATGGAAGAAACTTGGTGAAATTTATTCGGGGAAGTCTTTGGTGAATAAGTTATTCCTAAGGAAGAAGTTGTACTCCTTGAAGATGGAAGAAGGTGCATCTATAGCAGACCATTTGAATTCATTTAATATGATTGTTGCTTATTTGGTGTCTATGGGTGTGAAGATAGAGGAAGAGGATCATTGTATGCTTCTATTATGTTCCTTACCTAATACCTAGGATCATCTAGTAATGTCTATTAGAGGTACAAAAACTACTTTCAAACTGGAAGATGTGGTTTCCTTACTACTGTCAGAAGAAATGTGAAGGAAATCTTCTAAAATGGTCGAGGAGGCTCTTGCTGTTTGGGATAGATCAAAGGAGAGAGGCAAGAAGAAATACAAGTCTAAATCCAAATCTGAAGGGAGATCAAAGTCTCCTGGTAAGAATTCCAAGGTGAAATGTTGGAACTGTGGGCAGACTGGTCATATCTGAAAGGATTGTAAGGAGGAGAAAAAGAAGAACAACAACAACTCTTCGGACAATGACTCTTCTCAGAGTGATGCAAATGCCTTCATTTTTTCCTTGGTGTCTTAAGCATCAGATGATGTCTTACTGATTGAGTCAGGTGCATCTTTTCACATGACATCTCACAAAGATTGGTTCACTCAGTATAAAAAGTATGCTAGTGGAAAGGTGTACCTAGCAAGTGATTCAACTCTAGAAATTGTTGGTCGTGGAAGAGTCAAAATCTAATTTCCTGATGAAAGAATCAAAGGAATTGATGGCGTACTGCACTTACCAGGTTTGGCTTGTAACCTTCTTTTTTTAGTAAGTTGAATGGTGTTGGCGTGCAAGTTTCTTTCTTGAGTGGAGGTTGTAAGATGACTAGAGGCTCAATGGTGTTGGCTAAGGGTGCATGCATAGGCACTCTGTACAAGTTGGATGCATGTCCTATTCAATGTAATAGTGTCTCTATAAATTCAAGCAAAGATGCTCATGTAGAAAAGAGGAAGGAAGTTACTCTAGCTGCAAACTCTTTGGAGGTGAAACTCTTAGCAGAGAAAACCATGTTGTGGCATCATAGAATCGGTCACATAGGAGAGAAAAGCTTAAAAGCCTTGAAAAATAAAAATATAGTAGAAGGGCTTGTTGATTATAACCTTGAGTTTTATTTTTGTGAACATTTCATTTATGGAAAGTAACACCATCTTTCATTTTATTCAAGTCCTCATAAATCTTCTGGCATACTAGATTATGTTCATTCTAATCTTTTTGGTCTAGTGAATGTTCCTTCATTATTGAAGTATAGATATTATGTTTCTTTTATTGATGATTATTCAAGGACATGTGTGTATTTTCTAAAAAGTAAATCAGAAATGTTCAGTCGGTTTAAAGAGTTTAAAAACTTGGTAGAAAATCATACTAGAAGAAAAATTAAATGCTTGAAGACAGGCAATGGCAGTGAGTTTTGTTCTGTAGATTTCAAAAGGTATTGCAAAATTTTGAAGAGACAAACAAAAATTTGCTTTCGCTAGAGAGAGAAACCTTGTTTTGTCGCTGTCACGGACTCTATTTGCCACGCGCACCAGAACAATGACTGGTAAAAGAAGAAAGTAAAAGTGACAGTGAAAATGAAACAATTTTTTGTTTTTGTCATATTGAAGGGGTTCGGTCGAACCCCTGTTTGGCCGAACCCATTTGAATATGTTTTTTTATTCGGGCTTTCATTGGTTCGGCCGAACCATGGGTTCGACTGAACCAATTTATTGGTTCGGTCGAACCATTGGGTTCGGCCGAACCCATTCAGTATGGGGAATGCAAAAATTCCAAAATTTCCTTCCTCTTAGAAAGTGTAAACCACTAATCTAAGGTAACCCTCCTCTTGATCTGCATTGATTAGTAACATGCCCAAATCTTCCACAGGTGTAGCATTTGACATTCCTTACACTGATAGACATACTTTTGCATTCAATTGACTTATGACCAAACTTATTGCAACTAAAACACTGACCGAGAAATGATGGACTGCTTGAATTTATTTTACTTCTACACTAAGAAGCCCTATGACCAAATTTATTAAAAGAAAAGAAATAACCATTAAACTTCTGAGCACTGGTTTTTCTTACTAGATATCTTATGCCTTTGTTCATCTAATTTCTTTGTCTGGGATCCTTGAGTTCAGATTCGGAGCTTTCTTCCTTCTCATATCCAAGACCTCACTTATCATTTGCATATTTCTATCCTTTAGTTAGCTCATCAAGCTTAGCAAAACTGATCCTAAAATTTTCATTGTATTCATTTGCAGTAGTGAGTTCATCTCTGAGAATAACTATCTGTCTTTCAAGCTCTTGTTCATTATTTTGAATTGTTGCAGTTCAATTTCTAGCTGAATGAATCCACTATTAACTTTGTTGCATTCATCATATTTTTCTCTTAAAGACTAGGCTAGATTTTCCTCATTCTTCTTCCTTTCTTCGATTTCCTTAGTTAGCTTCATCACCACATATTCCATCTCAAGCTTTAGAGTAGCATTGTCCCTAGCAAGCTTTTCACATTCTTCAGATATTTCTTTTAGGGTCTGATTCAGGTGAACATCTTCCAAGCTTTTATTCTCTTTTTGCTTCAGATGATCACAAAGTTCCTTCCTCTTTCCTCTTGACTCATTGATTTTATCCTTCAATGATTGAATGAATTTTTTGGCATCCATAAGATTTTATTTCAATTCCATGACTTTTTCTTTAGAGTGATCAAGATCATCAAGTGCCACCATAAGTTGTTGTTGAAGACCACCAGAGTCCATTGTATTTCAAGATCCACCTCAAGCTGTTAAAATTTCTAAAGAGGAACCTACTCTAATACCAATTGTTGGACTCAAGGAACACTGAGAAGGGGGGGTGAATTAGTGTTCCACAATATTTTGAATTTTGATTTGGACCTTAAACTATCAACAATAATATTTAAACTTCAATATGGATCATAAACCATTCACAACATTTAAACTGAAATAAACATGTAAGCACATTAAAGAAACAATCAAAGCACCATAACACCAATATTTTTACATGGAAACCATGTTAGGGGAAAACCACGGTGGAGATTAATCCACAATGTATACTTTGTTAAAAGTATGGAGAAAAAGCAAATGCACATGCATTTAGGCATACTTCCTAGAGCTCACTGCTCAAAATAAGGAAGGCTCACTGCCTTACAAAATATTTGTGATTACAACAAAAGATTGAACTGAGAAGATAGAATCTACAAATGCTTGGATTCAGTTTCGGTGAAGCACATAAATCAAATTCTAGACCTTATGTCTAATTCTGCACTTCGCTCTGCTCTGTCTTAATTCACTTCACAAAATCCTCTTAAACAAAATTCACTCAACTGATCTTCTGATATTCACACACACAACTACTCTCTATGCACACAGTTACACACACATCATGTACACAAAATGAATTACCCGAACTCGCATATATATCCACTAGCTAGAATTCAACTATTATATGTCAGCTTCAAATAAAATACAAAATATTCTCCATATGTTGGATCATATCATGAACAATTTATGTTGCGCACCAACACAAGTCATCCAAACCATATTTGGGACCTAAAACAAAATAACCAACACAAGAAACAATTTAACAATTACTCCTTATACATTTGTGACACACTACATTCACTAGGTTAGCCACAAAGAGTTAATAAATAGAAAAACATCATGTGAGATCTTCTAACTCGTACACCAATTAATGCAATACCACAAAACTTAACAATAAGATAACATATATGCTTAACAACCTATCTCGGGGATCCACAACTCAAACTGATGATCCGGTGAAGCATACAGATCAACTAACTGACAAGATACCCTATTCTTCATGCTTTCTGTCGGTAACACAGTGTTCTCAACTTTTCCTACCAGTATGACTAGATTTTGATATGTGGACCACAATAATGACTCCAGTTACCATCAATGACAACACCATAAGCCATATGCCAACAATCTCCCCAAGCCATATATTCCAACATTTAACACCTTACTTTGTTAGATTCTAGACAGATTTAATCATCCAAATGACTGTTCCATCAGTAACACAGTTTCAAGCATTCAATCACCAATCTTCTAGTAGCAGAGCAACATCACAAAAGTGGGTATATTAAGAAATCTTTATAGAAACTCCTTAAGCAATTTATTGTTCAAGGGACCCATTACAACCAATAATAGCATACTTCAAAGACACTAGCACTTATTTTAGAAAATATGTGAAAACCAATAGGCTGTCCATATGAAACTACACCCAATTAGCCCAAATTTACACATGAAGTGGTCTTTAATCTTCACAAAAACACTAAATGTCCCCAAAAAGTCTTTCATCCACTCACAAAACTTAAGTTTCATCAATTTTCAAAGGCTAAAAATCTCAAATAGATGTTATTCCACAAAACCCTTAATTCTAGGCTTTTCAACACAAAATATATGAGGGTTTATTGAAAGTGTATGTTGCAAACCTTAAAAATACCTGCCACCTCCTCAAACATGGTTTATTATGCTTTCTCAAGCTTATCTTTCCAACACCAATCCTGTATACATGTTGGTTCTCCATTATCATACTTGTATTCATCAACTTCAAGGAAGAAATCACATAAATTCTGTCAAGAGCAGCATCAAAACTTTGCAAATATTATTTTCCCTATCCTTCCAATACACACAAAGTAAATCACACTTTTTATTATCACATTCCACCAATGCACTAAGCCTCCATTGGTGGAATGGTGGCTTTTAAACTCCTTAGACCCTCAAACCCTTGAATGAAGGGTTACTAACTATTCTCTGTAAAAAGACTTAAGCAGAACAAAAACTCAATAAGATTCCTCTAAAATAAGTTTAAATAGAATTCTAAACCACCAAACTACCACATAAAATAAAATTCAAGGCCTTATAGTGTAGAACAGGTCGTACAAAGACTTGAATTTATCAAAGCAAAAATTGTTTTGACAAAAAAAGGCTCTTTTTATTAAAAATTATTTCAAAAATTACAAAGTCTCATCTCTCCCTTACCTTTTCATGCTTTATAAAGATGATTACAATAGTTATACAACTTCCTTTTAAGTTTCCAATTGACCAAAACCTTTCTTTTTCCCTTATGACCTTTCAATTTCCTGATTTTTCCCACTTTCGCTCTTTTTTTCATTATTGACAACTTTCACATTCTTAGCAATATTTTACCACATTACATAATAAACCTCCTAAAGACCTTTTTGACAATTCAAATACACCATTTATGACCTTTTACAATGCTTTAAAATGAAAAATGGAAATTTTGCAATTATTTTTCCTTTTGAATATTTTGAGGACAAGGTGCTCCTACACCAAGGACTAATTCACCATAGGGTGTATGTGTCTTTGTAGAGATATATTAGATCTATTTTCGTAGTCCTTTGGTGCTAGATCAGAGCTTTTCATTTTTGCTTGCAAATTTATCGGATCACTATCGGATAATTATTTAAGTGAGTTTTTGTGAGTTGTCAAGAGGAAGGGTTTTGAATGTAATAATGGATGATTGATCTTCACACTTCCTCCAATCACCTTCAAACCTAAAAATTTCACATTCAATGAGAGAGAAATGGTTGTAATATTTAGGGGCTTTCCATGGTCAAACACCATGTTAGTATTTACACTTTCACAATGACAATTACAATGATAAAAGGATAAATGATAGGAAGGAATGACGAGTCAAAAAAGTACTACAACTCACCACCCTTCAATGGATTCCTTGAAGGACTGAAGTCATACAAATATCCTCAAGGTCTTGGATCTTGCTTGCTTGAATTTCTTGGAGACCTATAAAAAGGGTTAGCCTTCACATATGATGATATCATAAACACACATAAACACACATATGATTTGACATGATGCTTGGATATTGAATTGCTGCAATAATGTTCACAAATCTATCCTTGAATTCTCCACTTTCTCTTGACAATAAGAATTTCTCTTAGTTTTCTAGATGATCCTTTGTTCGATTTGAAATGATGCAATAACTAGGTATTTATATGCAATTATTCTAATTTCCCACAAATTGAATCTCGATAGCCGACATTGGAAAGCAAAATTACAAATGATAAAGTTTTGATACCTATATATTTTAATTTAGAGTTAGCTAAAATAGGAGGACTAATTCGCACTAGGGTGTACGTGTCCCAACCCTTTTTTTCAAAAAATTATGTGTCAAGGGAAAAGTATTAGATAAATGAATTTGTTTTGTGCTTTCAATTTTTTGGTAATTGTTTAAATGAGTCATGGAATGCATAATTTAGGAAATTAGGTGTTCAATTAGGTCCAATAATTTAAGGGGGAGCAAAACATAGTGTGAAATTTTCAAGGGTGAAAATTTATGATTCTACAAACACACTAAAATTGGCCAATACAAATTGGGATTACATGCTAAATTAGAAAGAGAAGGTAATTAAATTGAGGGATGAGTGCAAAGAAAGGTTGGAATAGAGTGATGTATAACTATCCACAATGCAAACCATGGAAAAGCTAAATGATGGCTTATCAATACAATAAAGGATAACTTAACAACTAAAAATATATCACAAATAAAGATATGGATAAAAGAACTGAGGTCTAAAAGAGACTTGATTCGATAGTGTAAAGATAAAATGAAAAATATTAGGAAGAATATTATGGATTTAATATTTGAGGATTTTTCTCTAGTAGAGCAACTGATAGGTCATATTTGTGATCATGTTGTGGTGATTGGTGAAGAAATGGTATTGAAAGAATTTAACTATAATTTTGAAGGTGCTATTAAAAATCAAGTTGTTATTTTTAGTAAGGAAAAAATTGATCAGATGATGGAGAAGAACATGCACATAAAGGAATATCATAAGAAAGAAAGATTAAGAAAAGATAAATTACTTGTGGTAGTGAACGAATTTTATTGAATAATTTAGAAATAACTTCTTGAAATAACTTTTGATCTTGTCAAATAAGTAATAAACTTGATCAAATCATTCATGATACCATTTGAAACATTAATATGTTAAATTCATGTCAGTAAATAGCCTACATAAATCACTTTGTGAGTAATGAAAAAATACAATGAACCATGAGTGAACCTAGTGCATCAAGATTTGACAATCAAAGCCTTGACACTTTTGTAATAGCCCTAGTTGTCTACACAATAAAATTCAAAAACAATCATGTTAAGTGAATGATCCATGATGCCATAACATAGCAATAATTTTTTTTCTTTCCATAATGAAAATTACACACACATTTAAAATAACACTATTTCCAAACTTCTATTGCATTCCATTGTAATTTCACAAATCTTTCCAAAAAATAGATTTCATATTGAGTAAACTCAAGTTTATCATTCAAGATTATATCCTTCCATATAAATGGGTACAAGATACATGCATATCTCTTTTGAGCTTCATATGACAATAGATATACAAACTGGTCCTAATGTCGTCGCATTGGTGCATACATTTTAGATGTCCCCACTCCCTGGTGTATACACTTTAGTTGTCCCTAATACTAGCACAAACATCTACAAACCTCAGTCGCCATCTAATGAGGAGAAGCATCAATTTAGCAGTTTTCTGCCAACCACATACTCAAATGCGATCCCCTACACATCTCTCATTTGATAGATGGCCCTACCCTTCGATGAATTGATTGGTTGGTAAACCCCATAGTAATAGCCTATTTGATCTTATTGTTGTGTACTGTAAACCAAAACCCAATCATACAGTCGGTGCCCCTACAAGTATGAAAATACTGAACTAGAATGCATAAAAGGAACATAGTGAATTGACAATGTAAACAACAGCTACTTACACTACTTTGGCCAAGGTATTGTCACCTAGTACTTTGAGCGACAATCTTCCTATTCACATACACTTTTATACCTCAATTTGGATTATGACCGTTCATATACTATGCTTTGGTAATTTCCTTCCATACGTAATCCCTTACCTCAGAAATAACCTATTCCCCTTTTCCCAAAATACAATGGTATCTTTACCAACAAAGCCTAATCAAAAGTTACCCCCCGGGCCTTCAATGGATATTCCAATGCCACCTATATAACATATGAGGTTTTCTAGTCTATAAATTAACTTTGCATAAACAAGCTATTATCTTCAAAAGACAACCCAGTCCCAAGTATAACTTTATAATCTAAAGTATAGCTACATAAGCTTCATCTAATCATAGACTAAATATTATAAATAACTGACTCCATTCAGTAATATATCACATTAATAAGTGGTTCTTATCAAGATTATAGCCACATCAATGAATGACCTCAATCAAAGAATAATCATATCAATAGATGATTCCATTTGAGAGTGTAATATCCTTAGTAAAAAGAGTGATTCAAAAGAGTAGAATCTTGTGAACAATATGACTTCATATCGAGTGTGTAAGTAACCAATCAAGTACCAACTCTAACTGATCACCAAGTAATCCCACCTATATCTCTAAACATAGAGTATCTCATAAACTCAAGTGATCTACTTAACCACGTAGGTGAGTCTCAACCTTAGTATACTCTAATTTTGTATATAATCTATAATCAACAATCAGTCTGATTGTATAGGTTAATCTAAACCTAAGTAAAATCTCAACTACATAATCCATCCAAGTAGGTTATTTGCAACCTATTGGTTCCAATTAATCAAGTATATACTCCAACTTAATGGTTAATTATTAACCTAGGGTTTCAATCATTAAATAAATGTACTTCTAGACCTCCATAGGTTACTCTCCTTAATGTGGAGTATATAGTGACACTCATGAGGAAATCATAGCTACGTGATTTTTTTCCTTCCATAAAGCAAATAAATCATTTATCTATTCAAGAAATCTAATGTGATTCCCAAGAAAACAATCAAGACATTCAATATTTAAACATATGTAAATGATATTAAACATATATTTTTAAATATATATATATATATATATAATATTATATATATTATTTATCTACTATCATTTATTTCGTAGAAGTCAAGTTATATAGGCTGATTATATTCAATAATGACCATGATATTGGGGGGTGATAATAGTCAATAATGACTATATTTTTAGAAGTTGTATGAAAGGTGCTTATGACTATTATGTGAAAACGATTATCACTCAAAATGTCACGTGATATAAGAAATTTGTATTGCATTTGATGTTGTTGTCTTGTGTTGATATTAAGCATGGAATTGTCCAACACATTTGATAAGATTAACCTTGACTTATTATACATATCTACCAATGACTTTTTCAAACATATTTAACGCCTTAGTCGAATCATCCTCAAAACAAATCGATGGATACTTGGTGTTATGAATTGGTAATTGATTGTTTCTTTTGGCAAGGAAACCACACCAAACAAGAAAACGAGAGGATGGATTTTGTGCCACCTCTGAAACCAAGTTGGTGTATATGTCTATTTCTTGAGACAATTCAAATTGAGCAAATGCAGATTGAATAATTCTTGTAATTATTATCAATAGTACAAGTCAATTTGTAGGTGATTTTACTGAGTATGACCTTAGGAAGTCACCACCTTTTTGTTGAGTTTCATGTGTTGCTTTGCATAGATCTTTTTTTCCATTAACATGCCTAAATTATAAGTTATGAGGTTACTAGACTACTCTATAAATAGTTGATCCATTTCATTAGAAGGGACACATTCTTCCACAAGATTTTGCATCTTTTGCAATTCCTTATTGTGCATTATTTCTAGCCATACTTTATTTTACATTGTGAGAGAGAAAGGGAGTGAGTTCTATTTAGTTTGTGATGAATTTTTTGAGAGGAGTAAGCTATCAACTTGAGAGATAGAGTTTATTTGTGGCATTCTTGAAAAGTTGTTTATCAAGTTTGCTACTATTATAGAGGGTTGCATTGCTATGATTTATTTGGATAAGTGGTAATAGGCATAATGATCTCTTCTTCTTTGTTATTTACTTATGAATGATATGTTTTCCATGATTCTTGAGTTGGCTTTTCTAGTGTGTGCATTAGAGATATTATAGTGTCTTTGAAAACGAAATTGAATATTTTTATGTTGCTTTTATGTTGTGCTTGTAAGTAATCCATAATAGGAGTTTGGTGTATATCATGGGTATTATATACTAGGCATGATTGAAGATAAGAGGCACTTGTGATACACTTAGCTAATTTATTGATTTAACTAGGAAAGCTTGTGTTTACTTCTAGGATAGTTAATCTAGTATGTGAGGGATCTTGTGTACTTACTTGTTAACTAGGTTCATTCCAAGTAGATTAAAATGATGATAGGTTAATCTGGGGTGACAGAATATCCATTGAAGGAAATTCCTATGCATAGTTTAAGATAGGCTTAAGTAAAATTGACCCTGAGTAGTGTATGTGATAGATGACTCTCAATAGGAATACTAAATGTAACACTTTGGCCAAAGTAGTGTGAATATCCAAGACTCCATTCTAGATTATGTGACTATCGAGACTACACTATCAGTTCACCATGATCTAGTATTACATGCTAGTCTGAGATTTTGGGATCACAAGTTCTAGTTATGTAGGACACAACACTATGCTCAATTGGTTATCATATTGGTTACTCTACCAATATTTTCATCAAAGAGAAGGATCGTCTATTGAATGATATATGTGTGGGGGACCGCATTAAGAGTCTATGGTTGGTGGAAAATCACTTAAGTGATGCTTCTCCTCCACAAGAGGTGACATAAGAACCAAGATTTGAAAGGAAGGATCCTGGACCATCTTGCAACTATTTGCTTTGAAGCTCATTGAACTATGTATGTAAATGTATACATTCTTGTATTGTTGTAACTTATGATTTATTTTAATGAAATGGGATCCATGTTGTATTATGTTATGCATCTTTGTTCATATATCCTCAATAAAGAAAAAAATTTATTGCAATGGCTTGTTACATAGTTTATTTACTCATAAGGTGAATAATTAGAAAATTTTACTTCATTAAGGGTTGGTATGTTACATACACTAACACCCCCCCTTAAGTGAAAACTTAGCAAGAATTATTATACAAAATGAAGATGTAATATGGGTCCTAGCTAGGCAAACATTTTAGGTACCCATTTACAATGCAAAAAAAAAAATCTCTCACAACCAGAGAAAAGGAGAAAACCTTGTGGGAAAACCCCTCTCAAGAAGAGAGAAAATAAAACAAAAATGATTTATGGATGGAGGACTCAATCACACCCCCAAGGACTACATACATCATGTATATTGATCCCCCCATAGGAAGGAAAAAAAGAGATATTATATCCCCCTCATAATGAAGAAGATCCAATGCTGATGAAATGTGCCTGAAAAAAAAAAGATGATCCAATGCCTACAAGCAACTCTACTCCCATTAGGAAGAAACAAGTCCACTAGAAGAGGTGACTCCATGTCCAACTGAAAAGAGGAAGGAAGTCTCCAAATAGAATAATCCACCACATAATCATAATAAAAAACAACCAAAAAATGTGACAAATCAAGTGAAGGCTCATCAATGTCAATAACCAAATCCAAGCTAGATGTATCAAAAACTATGTGAAATTTTTCATCAAAGAGGAGAGAAATCCCCTCAAGTATTTATCCCAAATCTGTAAGATGAGACTCCACAAAATTATGAGATTCCTACCAAATACTCATCCAATAAAAAAAGATCTGAAAATCAAAAATATCCTGATGTGTTGAAGAACCAACCTTTGAAGCAACAAGATGAGAAGAATCAACATGGGTATGAAGAACTCCAAAGTTCAAGTGACCAATTTCTCCTGAGGAATTGTTGTCAACACTAGCAAGAGGGGTGCAAGGATCATAATCATCATCAACAACAAAATGAGATAAGGCATAGAGATGAGACTCATGATCAAATTTACCAACAACAATGACTTTTCCAGTATCACCCTCTCGAATGAAAACATAATCTACAGCGAATTCAATAGTCTTTGGTACCTCACCATGAGTAATCTGATAGATGGACAATAGATTTTTGTGAAAATTAGGAATATGTACATTACATCTCTAAAAAACCATCACCAATCTCCACATTGCATACCCATGCAACATCCAAAAGTTTACTATCTCCCAACAAAATCTTGGAAGTATCAGTAGGATGAAGAACCAAAAAAGGATAGGGAGAAAAACCCATGTGATGAGATGCTCCTAAATCCAAAAACCATCTATCATGAATAGAATGAACTGTATAAGTCACCAATGCATGTCCTTTACCCATGTAGTGTTTATCTCCTTTACTACTTACAAATCCTACATTCCCTAACTATGTAGGATTGGATGATGATGTAGATGAAGATGGAGAGGTTGTAGAAAGAGTCACAAATGAGGGAAATGGAATATTTTTCTTTTGAAGAAGATGTGAAAGCTCATCAATCTTCTTCCTATAACAATGGTGTTCATCATTCCCTTTCTTCTTGCAATACACACAATTGAACTTCTCCTTCTTAGGCTTGTCCTCTTTTAAAGAGGTGGAGGATTTGTGGGAATCTATCTTAGGCTTAGGTTTTTTCTTCCCTTTACTCTGAGATCCTTGTGCAACTAATGCATGATTCATAGAGACCTCCTCTAATTGGGAAAGTTTGACTTGCTCCCTTGTCAAATGGTCATAGAAAGTCTCAAACAAAGGCATTTGGAATGCATTGTCAAAGGCATCCATGGTGGAGTAGAAGGTAGAAGAAAAGATTGCAAATGGGCCTCTAAGCTTAGATAGAATCAAAAAAATGTACTCCTTATCAGTTTTTATCTTCCCACATCTTGCCAATTACCTCACAGATTTGAACTTGACTAGAAAATCATCAATGGAAGGGAATGCATCAGAGGAAAGAGAAATTAATTCTACCTCTAGTTGTAAGGCACAAAACTCACTAACCTGACCAAACAAGTTTTGTAACTTATCCCATCTCTCCTTATGTGTATCACGCTCTTCAACATGAAAAAGGAGACTATAAAAAACATTCAATTTTATCAGACCCATAGCTTCATCACACTTGTTTCTATGGGGAAAAAATTAATATTCCTTGCTAAGAGTGGGTTGGTTATCACTCAGTGTGGACCACAAACCCTTAGATTAGAGCAATCTATGCATTTTCATCTTCCAGGTAAGGTAGTTATGGCGGGTTAACAATTCAACTAACTCAGGAGTAGCCATTACAATAAAAGGAAAAAATACACCAAACTGAAACCTCCAAAAAATATCAAATGCAACCTCTCAAAATTTATGTTTCCAACATCCAAAAAATATTACTTAGGAAAAAGAAGACTGAATCTGAAAGATTTGAGAAAAAATTTAAACACCTTATTGTCTCTTTGTATCAAATTGCTACACCACATAAAAACCAAATGAATGTACAAATCTCCACAATTCAACAAACTCTTCTCAATTTGTGAGAATTGCTCCCAATTGCACTAAAATGTTATTTAAATAGCAAAAAGATCCTCCACTCTGCCAATGTGGGATAATGTATTTAGCACCAACTTCAAAGGAACATGGACCCACTTCATTGTGTAACTTGAACCCTAAATATTTTAGGGGAAAATTTATAAATGTATAAAGTTTGATTAAAATGTATTGTCAAAGAAAGCGGCAAGGCTCCTCTCTGCGACAAAATTAAAATTGGGCTACTCCAAGAGAAAGTCACTTTGCAACAAAATCGTCATAACATGAGCAGACTCACACCTCCTACTGCAAATTGCATCTACCATAGAAATTCACAACCTCTACAAACTTTTGTTGCCTCTGCCAAACCAAAAAACGTGCCTCAATAGAGTATGAGGACCTTTAGTTGATCAAAAAATGGGTCTCCAATCATTAAAAATGCTTTACAATCACTACTTGAACAGAGGATATCATGCCTCGAAGAGGACAAAAATTGAGCCTTCTATGTTGAATCAGGCCTAAACGTGGAACCAAAACCAAATCGCAACCTCTACTTCAATCACACCTTCTAAAGTGACTTGCAACCTCCAAAGAGAAAATGCACATGCCTTCAAACTGTAAACGCCCCTCTGAGGGATGAATTACACCTACAAACAAAAAAATTGAATGAAGAAAATCACCTCCTATCACAAATTTGTGCCCAACAACCAATGTTGAATTTAGCAAAACACAAAAATGTGCCTCTACTACAAAATATGCGAGAAAAAGATGGTAACTTTGAAATTTGAAAATTTGAAAATGTCAAAACAACTACAGTAAATAAATGATCTCAAAAATTTATGATGAAAAATCTCAAAAGGAAGGAGGGCAAAATGGTTGGCTCTAATACCATGTTGGTGTCAACCACTAAGCCCAGAATCACCATCTACAATAAAATACCTTCACAATGCACAAGATAAAGACACACTATTTAACCAACAGTGAATGTAAATTAAGATGCTAAAAATGCATATTGTGCAGGCTTTTAAATTAGTGAAAGTATCAAATTGGTGAGAAAACTACCCTACGGGAAAAAGCCACTAGGAGTTATTTACCCTAAGATAAACTTAATACACTAACATGATCTAGGTAATACTACCAAAGAGAAAGAAATTGAAGATCTTTGAGAAAATGTAGATGAAGATACAGGGTTGGAAAATGATAAAAAGAGGAAAAGAGAATTGAAAGATAAAATATTTCAATTACAAAATTTCATTAAAATCCTTGTAGTTTTAAGGCAGATAGCTAAAGAAATTCCACTCAAATTTTCCTTAGTCTCTCAAGAAAAAATAGTTAAGATGACAATAAAAAGCATGAGCCTAATGTAATGGAGAAGAATTAAGAAATTATTGTCCAAAGGAGAAGATATTGATATGTTGGAAAATGGTGAACACCCTTTTGAAGATTTTCACTCTTTAGGGTTTGACACCTTTCTTTGTTTATCATTAAGAAATATAGATGAAAATGGTATGATTGTGGGGGTTTGATGGAATTGGACAAGATATGTAATTAACTTAAAACCTAAAAGGTGAGTCAACCAACCCTTGACCAAATCTAGGATGAATTTAGGAATGAGGTGCAATGCACAAAATAGGCCAATGATGCAAATTACTATCCTAATGCAAGTACAAAAATAACAAAAAAAAATCAGGTTCTAAAATACACAAAACAAGACACTGTGCACATATGGTATAAATTTGAGCCTATTTTTGGAGGACTAATTCACCATAGGCCATATGTTTCCTTGTAGAGATATATTACATCTATTTTTGAAGTCCTCTGGTGCTAGATCAGAGCTTTTCATTTTCATCTGTAAATTTATGGGATCGCTATCAAATAATTCTTTAAGTGATTTTTTGTGCTCGTTGTCAAGAGGAAGGGTTTTGAATGTAATAATGGATAATTGATCTTCACACTTCCTCCAATCTCCTTCAAACCTAAAACTTTCACTTTCAATGAGAGAAATGGTTGTTCTATTTAGGGGCTTTCCTTGGTCAAACGCCATGTTAGTGTTTACACTTTCACAGTGACAATGACAATGATAAAAGGATAAATGATAGGAAGGAATGATGAGTCAAAAAATTATTGCAACTCACCATCCTTCAATGGATTCCTTGAAGGACTGAATTCATACAAATCTCCTCAAGGTATTGGATCTTGCTTGCTTGAATTTCTTGGAGACCTATAAAAGGGTTATCCTTCACAAATGATGATATCATAAACACACATAAACCCACATATGATTTGACATGATGCTTGGATCTTGAATTGTTGCAATAACGTTCACAAATCTACCCTTGAATTCTCTTGAATTTCTCTTGACAATAATAATTTCTCTTAGTTTTCTAGATGATCCTTTGTTTAATTTGAAATGATGCAATAACTAGGTATTTATATGTAATTATTCTAATTTCCTAAAAATTGAATCTTGATAGTTGACATTGGAAAGCTGAATTACAAATGATAAAGTTTTGATACCTATATATTTTAATTTGGAGTTATCCAAAATAGTAGGACTAATTCACACTAGGGCATATGTGTCCCAACCCTTTTTTTTCAAAAATTTAGGTGTCGAGGGAAAAGTATTAGATAAATGAATTTGTTTTTTTTCTTTCAATTTTTTGGTGATTGTTTAAATGAGTCATAGATTGCATAATTTAGGAAATTAGGTGTTCAATTAGGTCCAATAATTTAAGGGGGAGCAAAACATAGTGTGAAATTGTCAAGGGTGACAATTTACGATGCTACAAACACACTAAAATTGGCCAATACAAATTGGGATGACATTCTAAATTGGAAAGAGAAGGTAATTAAATTGAGGGATGAGTGCAAATAAAGGTTGTAATAGAGCGATATATAACAATCCAAAATTAAAACCATGGAAAAGCTAAATGATGGCTTATTAATATAGTAAAGGATAGTAACAACTAAAACCATATCACAAATAAAGATATGGATAAAAGAACTGAGGTCTAAAAGAGACTTGATTAGAGAGTGTGAAGATAAAATGGAAAATATTAGGAAGAATATTATGGATTTAATATTTGAGGATGTTTCTCTAGTAGAGAAATTGATAGGTCATATTTGTGATCATGTTGTGGTGTATGATGAAAAAATGGTATTGAAAGAATTTAACTATATAATTTTGAAAGTGCTATTAAAAATCAAGTTGCTATTTTTAGTGAGGAAAAATTTAATCAGATGATGGAGAAGAACATGCACATAAAGGAATATCATAAGAAAGAAAGATTAAGAAAAGATAAATTAGTTGTGATAGTGAACAAATTTTCTGAAATATTTCAAAAATAACTTCTTGAAATAAAATTTGATCTTGTCAAATAAGTAATAAACTTGATCAAATCATTCAAGATGCCTTTTCAAACATTAATATGTTAAGTTCATGTGAGTAAATAGCCTAAATAAGTCTCTTTGTGAGTAACGACGAAATACAATGAACCATGAGTGAACCTAGTGCGTTAAGACTTGACAATCAAAGCCTTGACACTTTTGTAACAACCTCGGTTGTCTACACAATAAAATTCCAAATTTTTCACTCTAAGTGAATGATCCATGATGCCATAACATAGCAATAATTTTTTTCTTTCCATAATTTAAATTACATGCACATTTGAAATAACACTATTTCCAAACTTCTATTGCATTCCATTGTAATTTCACAAATATTTCCAAAAAGTAGATTTCATATTGAGTAAACTCAAGTTTATCATTCAAGATTATATCCTTCCATATAAATGGGTACAAGATACATGCATATCTCTTATGAGCTTCATATGGCAATAGTTATACAAACTGGTCCTGATGTTGCTGCATTAGTGCATACATTTTAGATGTCCCTGCTCCCTAGTGTATACACTCTAGTTGTCCCCAATACTAGTGCAAACATCTGCAAACCTCAGCCACCATATGATGAGGAGAAGCATCACTCAAGCAGTTTTCCACGAACCACAGACTCAAATGCGATTCCCCCGCACATCTATCATTTGATAGATGGCCATGTACCCTTCGATGAAGTGATTGGTTGGTCAAACCCATAACAATGGCCTATTTTAGCTTAGTGTTGTGTCCTACAAACTAGAACCTAATCATACGGTTGTTTCCCCTACAAGTATGAAAATCCTAAACTAGAATGCATAAAAGGAACACAGTGAACTGACAGTGTAAACAGTGGCTACTTACACTACTTTGGAAAAAGTATTCTCACCTAGTACTTTGAGTGACTATATTCTATTCACATACACTTTTGTAGCTCGGTTTGGATTATGACCATTCATATACTATGCTTTGGTAATTTCCTTCCATACGTAATCCCTTACCTCAGAAATAACCTATTCCCCTTTTCCCAAAATACAATGGTATCTATATACCAATAATGCATGGGCGGGGGCCCTAGCTCGGTTGGCTAAGCAATTCTGTTGCGGCTCTGCTGGTCACGAGTTCTAGTCTCCCCCCGTCTCGTGGTACCGGAGGGCGTGTCACGCCAGCACCGCCGGTCACGTTAAAAAGTTTACCAGGCGCACTGTAGTTTATAGGGGGTCGTGCTACCCGATTCCTACAGTCTAAAAAAAATTTAAAAAATATACCAATAATGCATAATCAAAAGTTAACCCCCCTTTCAATGGATATTCCAATCCCACCTATATAACATATGAGAATTTCTAGGCTATAAATTAACTTTGCATAAAAAAGCTATTATATTCAAAAGACAACCTAGTCCCAAGTATAACTTTATAATCTAAATTATAGCTACATAAGCTTCATCTAATAATAGACTAAATATTCATAAATAATGAACTCCATTCTGTAATATATCACATTAATAAGTGGCTTTTATCAAGAGTATAGCCACATCAATGAATGACCTCAATCGAAGATTAATCATATCAGTAGATGATTCCATTCGAGAGTGTAATCTCCTTAGTAAAAAGAGTGATTCCTATGCAAACAATCAAGACATTCAATCTTTCATGAAAACAAGTAAACATTAAGAGGTTAGAATCCCATGCTTGTTTACGCTATATTCCAGTTGACCTAACTGGTTCTCTACTTGGTTTATTTCCCAAGATAGCTTGCCAAGCTTCTCCTCAAAACACTTAAAACCACTCAATGCAATACCTCACAAAATCCTATTTCTCAAGGCTCATAAAATAACTCAATGCTCTCACAATATATAACTCTATGCTCTCATAATAATAGCAACATAATGAAACTTCAAAATTGTGCATCCCTAATGAGAGAGTTGGCCATTCTATTTATAGAAAATATTGATACATTGATGCCTAAGGAAAAGGTATGCCAGTTGACACCACTCCAGCATGCGGGTCAACTCATTTCTCACAACAACAACATGGTAGAACTCTAAGTGAAATCTCAGCTTGGTATTCTATAGATCAACCTCCTTTTCTCGACAACAACACAAGACTATTTAAAATATGCACATGCTCAAAAGATGAGAATTGAATTACAAACATGATAAACTTCTACAAGAATAGAGTATTCATATAATGGCACCAAGTTTCAACCACTTTCGTATTCCTTTGGTGTAGGTTTTATCCAAAGAAACATTCCACATTTACAAGAAATGCATACTATGTCGATGACTATTCACCTAAGAAGTAAATGATGAATCAACTCCTCTAAAATAGCATTCAAATTGTGATTTGAACAACATGTTTAATATTTTGGTTTATTTCCCTTTTATTGTGCATTTAAATCACTTTACACAGTAGCTTTGATGTTTATTATTTTCATCACCCTTTATCATTTTGGATAAATGCATTCCAATGTAAAGCAATGCACTACTATAAAAGAGTGATGCATTTTGTATGATATCAACCATGGCTTATAAACTCTAAATCGGCCTTTATCTTTTGCATAATACATGTATAAATCGGCCTCTAATGCTTCATTTATATGATATGCATTATTCCAGTGCCCTACTTTTACATTCATTAATATTTAACTAAGTTTCATACCCATGTGTTTTTTTTGGTCTTCTACTTGTTTACAAACTCAATGCTGACATAGAACTTATCCCATGCGCTATTTTGAACTTTTCTTGTTTCCATTTTCCATGTGCCATGTGTAATATGCTACTTATGAGTCTTTGCATATTTCATGCCCTCTCATATATAATAGCATGCCCATTTACTTTCTATCCATTGGCTTTTATCCCAACATATTCTTATTAAGAGGCCCATGCTAGAATCTCAACGTACTTAATAAGGTATATATTATTAATATACATATATATTATATATATGTATAAAAATTAATATACATATATATTATATATATGTATATTAATATATACACATATATATTCATATATCAACTCCCAAATTTGAAGAATGAATCATTTGATATTCGAATCTATGTATCCACCTTATCATTAAACCATAAATAGTACCATAGGTATATATATCTATATACTCATACATGCATATATATACATATATCATTATACTCGTATGGGTACTCCATAAAGTTACACATATGTGTATATCAACATGTGGGTATATACGTATATATGCATATTCATTTATTCAAACACATAACCTGTTACTATTACATATCAACTTAAATACGTTCATATCCTCATCGCTAGGTATCTACATTAAGTGTATACATATACACATATAATCGATTCCTTGTGCAAGTACACTTGTAAGTATTTCTACTTACATATATATGCATATGATTATGCTCTCTTGCACAAATCAATATATATATATCCATATACACGTTTACCCCTAACGTACATACACATCAACATAAAGGTAACCATACAGAATGCTCAAAGACTCATTGATTCAATTACTTAATTCAATCCAAGAATGCTCCTAACAAAAATCATGATCCTGTCTAATGCAAACATGTCATTCTAAAGGATGACTTACCAATTCCCAACACTATGACTTGACTCAACCATTCTATTGTGAGTGTGTGTGTAAGCTCAGTTAGGTTTCATTTAGGGTTACCCGACCAATAACTTCTCTCAAGAGTGATACTTCCCCTCTCTTCTGAAGGATTGAACCTGTCACTGCAACTAGCTTAGTACAACACCAAGATAGTTAGACATTCATAATAAATCCATATGCATCATAGAACTTTAGCATATTCATATAGCAATGTATGTTCTTCATCAAGGTAAACATAATTGTTGTTTCAAGCCACATTTAACATTTATCAACACTTTCACTTAATATAACATAATACTTATTTCAGTATTCCATTATTTTAGCAAGCATAACAAAATCATGATTACAGTTATCATCATTTTTACTCATGAAGGTAAAAGTAACTCAGTAACAACAAGATGAGGTGTGACAACTTTAAATTCTATTTGAATTTAAAATCTTTCAAGAGGAATAGGTTTTGTTGTAAGAATTCTATTTGTGTTGTGACATTAACAAGCACATCAACAATACTATAATTATTATTTATTATAATCCAATTTGTATAATTTAAACTTGTTTTATAGATAAAATCCTAAGCTTTCAAAATAATAGATTTAAATCCACATTGAAAAATGTAAACACTCTAAACAAAGATTAAAATGAAAAATTATTTTCAAAAAAGATATCAAACGTTGAGATCTAATTCTTAAATTATCTTAAATTTATGTCATATTTGTTAACAATGGAGAAGATAATCTATATATAAATGCTAAGAATTCAATTAAATATTCAAAAACTCATAACATTTAAATTTAACAGAAATTCTTACTATATAATACTTGTTATTTTCAACCACCCAATTTACTTTATAATGTATAATAAACATTAAATATTCTAACATTACAACTTATTATAATATTATTTTTTATAACATGACATAGCATGCTAAGATATCAAAAGTCATAGTTTTGATCCTCCAATAACGTGAGTGAGAAGCCCAGGAATATGACAAATGAGGAAATAGTGTTTCCAATCTATGCTCTTAACATCGAAGTTAAAATTCTCCTGATCTCTCTTCGACATTTCATTCCACAAATGTTCCGTATTTGAGATGTCGAACCTGTCGATCATGACAACCAAGAACTTCAGATTTCACACTAAAGACCTCCAATAAATAACTAATTTGTTGCAATCAAGAGGAGTGAATTGGTCTCTTACGTTCCCTTGAAGAAAAGAAAGGGTTCGTAGATGTGGGCGAGCTTCATTGTAAGTCTATACTTTTCAAGAAGGCGAGTATAGAGTGGTCTCAGCCCGTGGTAGCCCTGCTGAAGTTTATCCATAGTATAGAGTATCTGCCATATTCATTTCATGTGTTAGCCAAGGCAATGAAAATATGGAATGTAAGCTAAAAACTTCCATGTAATCTAATCTAAAAATCGTTGTAATTATAAACGATGTGAATTTTGAAAAATTGATATCATTACCTGAAGAGGGATTAGATAATAGAGAGTCATGTGGAATTTGAAGTTGGCCATGCTCTCTAAAGAGCGTAGTTCCTTCACTCTCACAATCCTCCCACTCTTGGATGTGAATGGATGTGCCAAAAAGTAGTTATACCAATAATCATGATTCGCACTGTGTTTTAATGGGTTTGCATGCGATGAAGCTACGTGATAGACGAATAGACCTGGTTGTGAAGCATTCCTCACAATCGATGCTATCATGCAATTCACAACCATGTCCACCGGAATCTGATTTAGTCAAGAATGAAGTGTAACATGTCATATTCTATAGTAATTATCAGCTGCAAATCAGATCAGCTCATAACAATAGTAAGATAGAAAGGATATAAAATCAATGTATGGCTTTGTACGTACCACATCCACCACTAGATCTGGATCAGCCAGGAACGATGAGATTCGTCCCTTCCCATATCCAATTATTATAGGGTCCATCACCCTGCAGTGATATAGCAATAAAGATCATATACTAACACAATAAAAAGTCCTCCTCATAATTTAAAGGAACCACATCCGAACAAGTGTATGGGAGATCATAAAAAGCACCAACCAACATTTACATGGGGTGTTTCATCATTTTCTTTTATCTTTATAATTCAAAATTTGTTTGCATATTATGTTTAATATATTGATGTGAGATTATTGGTTGGTTAGTTAGTTGCATAAGAAAAGGGAAAGTAGGACTTTAGAAGTTAATACATCAAAATGTAATATTAATTTTGTAAAGGAATAATTTATTTCTATTTTATATAATCATGGTGTAGTTTTCAGTTTGTTTTTATATTTCTAGTTTAGTATTGGTATAAAATTATGAAGAAGATAGAAGGAGAGTGGATATAAACACAATGAAGTAGTTCATTATTTTTTGATATTATTATACAAGATCTTTGAATATGTTTTTGAGTTTGGTTTAGTAGAAGTAAATAGAGTAGGAAAGGAGATCAATTTATTGACAACATACAAAGTTTTTAGCAAGGAAGTCACATTTATTTACACAAAGGTGCAATTTATTGTTTGTATTCTAAATTTTTTATAAAAAAATATATTGATAATAGACGACCACAAAATACTGTAACTATTATTTTCTTATCTTTTATCTTAGTAGTGGAACATATTTATCGAACAAGTCATAATATCTTTTTTGACATCGAAGAATCATTATATGGTTTGAAAGATCATTTATTAATTGTGTATTGAGTTATGTGTTGGTAGCCTTTTATTGAAAATGGTGAGACTAATAAATATTTAAGCCTTCTAATATATTTGAAATGGTAGAAACCCATATCAATTATTTTGATCCATCATTCAAAGTTGAATGGGTAAAAACTTGTTATTCTTTTGATTAAGTGAGATTTTGAGCATTCTTTTATAAAAATGAATTTATAGTAGTGAAGATGCATAACACATTTGGTAGGTTGAAAGATTATAAATTTGAAGGTTGTACATTCAAAATTGACAAAGTTAGCATTTTAATCATGTAATATTGTTTATCTATATTTTTATGAATACAATTTTGTTTTGTATATGACTAGTTTAATTGTAGATTTTGATGCATTTCAAATTTATTTGTCAAAATTATATTCTAACTATAGAGTTATAAATCATTAATGTAAAGGATGGATTATTTGTTGTACCTAGCATTCTATTTTTTAACAAATTTTATAATATATGCATGACAACTTTAATTCTATTAATGGGGTGTTTAGAATTTCTTATGCTACATCTGACTACTGGAGACTAAATGGGTCAAGAGGAGGTTGGAGGATCCATATAGAGGATGAGAATATTCTCATCTCTATTTAGCTTCTTTCAAGAAGATCAAGTATATTACTTGATAGATATTTTTTCATATGAGAAGATGATTTTTATTTTAGTTTAGTACTTGCAATTTCTATTTTAGTTCAAGGTATGTTTTTTTTTTTAAATATATGTTTTTTAAATTTTAATGAGAAGTAGTGGTCTATTGGAGTTGTATTGTTCTATTTCTCATATGTTGACCTACAATAAAAGGTAAATCTTTATGATTAATTTACAAGCAATTTCATACCTTTGATAGGTATTGCCTATGAAAGAGGAGTGGTGGCAAAGTATGGTTAGGGACATCATTCGATGATGCACCTAAGGGCTAGGGATATAAGGAATGATTAAGATAATAGTCATTGTACTTAGACAATGATGGACTTTTTTCATAGTCGATGTGATATAGATGGTCAGAGACATACTAATAGATGAATCTTGTCATTATCAATATTAGGATAATACAAGGAATGAGCAAAGGATCTTGATTGTAAAAGTAATAGTGTAGGTCATTAGATGTACACATGTGAATAGATTTTGCATAAAGAAATGTGATAGAAATGGTTAAGGATTAGACATATGTGTACAAAAATTTACACTAATTGCTCAATACTAAAAATAGGAAACTAAATTTAGACAAAGAAATGTGAATAAGATGGATTGGTACTTCAAATCATCTTGATCTTTCCTTTTTAAATAAAAAAAAATTGTTTACTTTTATAACCCTAATAATCTAGAATTTTATTTATTTATTATATTTTAGTACCTAATGCCTTCGATCCATCCCGGAAATGGCTCTCTTAAGCTACTCTCGATTATAGTTGGTCGAACGATAACAGTGGGTATATCTTCCCTGAAATAATCCACCATCAACTCTCCAACTGCTTTTGTGAATTCATAAGTATTTGGCCATCCAAATTTCATCGCCCTGTTCAAATTCGTACAACTAACTTGAAACCCTTTTTTGCTAAGCACATGTACAATCTTCAAATACAAGAAAAATACATTTACCTTTGTGCCCCAAATTCCTTCATATATTTGGACTCCTTCTCTTCTGACCATGCTTCCCCTTGAACATTCTTGAATTCTTCTATGCTCTGCTCTATTAAATTGTATTCCAACTCTATCTGAGGGAGTGATATTTCTCCACCACCGTACAAAAGCCTTTCTCCAATCCTTACAACTTCTTCTTTGATCATGCCCATGCTTCCAGCATTCACATAAGCTGACATGCGCAGATATCAGCCAAAAGGAGAATTAAGTAACCATTGAAGATGAGATCGCATCGTATAAATCTTTTAATATTTATTTGATCATAGCAAATTCACTGTCAGTGATTTATCTCCAACAATTCATCGTCATGATAAATTCATCTCTAGAAAAATTTATCACCAGCAATTCATTGCCATGGAAAAGTAACCACTAGCAATTTCCTAATTGTATATGTGATAAATTATTCATCAATATCATAAATTATCCACGATAATAAATTGCTGATAATAAATTGTTGATGGTAAATTGCTGACCGAGAATTTTCCTAGAGCTTAATGCAGAACATTGTATTCACCACAACAAATGTGGCAGAGAAGTTGAAGGTTGCAGCAACGTTTACAAAAGTTTACCACATTCTTACTACCAAATGCATTCACTTTCATTACGAGGTACAGCCTGAGTTGGCCTAATGGTGGAGAACTTGTACTCTTGAAAGAGAGGTCACAAGTTCAAATCCTGCAGGGGGTAAGGTATGTACACCTCGTATTGTGGAGCACGAGTTAGGTGCCTCCCTCAATATTGGGAGTACGAGGAGTCCCATATTGCTGTAGGCCGTCTGTAGACCCAAAAACAGATTGCCGGGTATCGTGGACTATAAAATAATATTATTATTATTTACAATATCGTACCTACAATTGTACAAAACAAAATAATCATAGTGGTGACAGCAGAATTAACCTCAATTACCCATTCAATTATTCAATATATTTAAAAGACCTCTCATTAAAGCTCGTGACAGCCGCAGAATTGACAACAATATCGATCTTTGCACAGAGATCGTCTCTAATACTTTCTTCAATTCCCAAATCATCGAGTGCCACGTCTCCAACAACAGGAACAATCTTTCTTGCCATGAATTCCTGATAGCCTTCCTTGTAACGCTCTCGTAGAAGCCGAAACAACTGTTTAGATATCACCTACAGAGAAACAACATTTCACATGAAAGAATTACCCATCTGCATAGATTGAGTTTATCATTCAAGCTGTGCTATAATATTATACCTGGCTTTGGAGTTTGGCTTGAGCGGACTCCAGATTTGCAGACCTTATGACTGTAAAAATACATCTCACATCTGGTTGCACTCGCAGGATTTTCTCCACAAAAACTGTAAAATCCATCGCAGCTTCAATTGTTTGAGTACACAATAAATAACTAGGCAGATATTCACGTTAAAAGCTTATTATATAAGTAGATACAGTGAACACGATATAGAAAACACCATTTCATACCTTTGCCCAGAAAACCCGTCGCACCAAGTAGGAGAATGGTTTTACCCCTAAGAAACTCGGCTGTGTCCATCGCCATGCTATGGATAGAGTTCCCAAGGACATAGAAAGGCTGTTATAAGTGGTTGCTGATCCGCTTTAGCCTTTTATAGCAATTTACATTCCGAAGGTTACTAGTTTTTGACCGGTCCACTTTGGCGAGTTTAGATCGTACAAATGCCTACCACACTTATTTTCCAAGTAATAATGAGAGATGGGTTCTTGTGAACCACTATTTATGAAATATGGGTAACAAGTTTGACTCTAAAACTACATAAAGAGTTTGAACATTGAACATCCACACAATGAGTTGGAACATTTCATTTTCACTTACCACTTTCAATGGGGAACCTTAATGTCAACATTGACTCTAAGGAGATGTGAGATGTAATATTTATGTGACACCGAATATATTCCCTAAAAGTTAACTATCATAAATGTATAAACTAGCACAATGATTTTAAGGAGATGTGAGATGTAATGTTTATGTGGCACCTAATATATTCCCTAAATTCCAACTATCATAAATATATAAACTAGCACATTGACTCTAAGGAGATGTGAGATGTAATTTTTATGTGACACCTAATATATTCGCTAAATGCCAACTATCATAAATGTATAAACTAGCACATGGAATCTAAGGATATGTGAGATGTGATGTTTACATGGTACCTAATATATTTGTAGTAAAATATTTTATTTTTTTTAATTGAGACGAATTGATGGGTTAGTCCATCAATCCGAAACTTAGCTTTTAGGTAGGGTGAGCCCCCCTATAACCTATCAAATGATGCATAGTTGACCCCTTAATAATCACCACATCACAAGTAAATTGCTATGAACATGAATAGGATAAATAGAGGGATATTGTAGAAGTTAGTATTTTATTTATTAAAGGTAAGTGCACAAAAATAAGGGGTCAAAAAGGGTTCTTAAGTGGCCACTTTTTTCTAAAATTAAAAAATACCGACTTTGGATGTGAAATTGAGGATAGTTACACTCAAAAAAATTAGATGCAATAAAATCAAGGATCGTAGTGGTTCGAGTCTACTTTCTAAACTGCTAATATTTTTGAAAATGGTAGAGATTAAGGGGTTCAAAAGAGGAGGCCACAAAATTTGGTGTTGTTTTTGTCAAAAAAACATAACATAGCGACTTTTGTGGCTCCTTCAAAAGGTTAATTTTTTTATATATTTTTTTTTAAAATTCGTTTTAGTGAGAAATTAGCTAACAACATGTAGTTTATGTTTGATTTTTCTAATAATTTTTTAATGAATATTTAATTTTTTAATAATTTTCAAAGTGGACACATCTTGAAAAATAGAATGTTGGTCGTGCTACCGTTATAAATTTTGAAAACTAATTGAAAATCAATTTTTTAAATATGTGTAGAATGGAGTCTAGTTTCTAAAAATGTAATTTATTTGAAATTTCAATGAACGGTTAATTTATAATGAAAAAAATACCAAACAGTGGTTTTTACTAAAAAAGGGGCACACAAACAAAAGAAATAAAAGATGAAAGGCTTAACATTGTCAAAATGTGAAAAAAATTACATCGTTAAATAGCTAAGAGAGAGCCTAACAATACCAAGGTGTTTGATTTATTTGACCTTGAAACGTATGCAAACTTGACAGTTAGCACAAACACGATTATGTGAAATCTTGTAGAATATTCAAAAACATGTCTTTGGACATTGGGAAGGCACTCCAAGCCTTTGGGTTGGTAATCCAAAGTAAATACCAAGCTTGCAGTTTGGGAATTCCCAAAGCAAGAAATAATGTGAGTGTGTAATAATGTGAGCGCAATTTCATGGTTTTGACATTTTTTTTGCATTTGTGCTCAAGAGTTTCCTAAGCAAGACATAATGCGAGTGCGCTATAACGTGTTCACGTTATGCCTTGCTTTGTGTTAAATGCTAGTCTATTAAATATATGTATATATATTTGTATGTATGTATGTATGCATTCTTGCATGTATGTATGTATGCCTATATGTATGTACACATGTATGTATGTATGTGTGTATGTATTAATGTATGTATGTATGTATCTGTGTATGTATATGTATGTATGTAAGATTTTATGTATATATGTATGTATGCCTACATGTATGTATGTTTGCTTATATGTATGTATTTAGAGGGAGGGAGAATTTTAAAAGAGAGAGTTGTCTAGGTAGGGTGGATAGGAGAGAGGAAGGGAGAGACTTGAGAGAGACAAACAGACAAAGACAGACAAAGAGAGAGGTAGAGAGGTAATGAGAGAGACCTCAGAGAGGGAGAGGTGGTGGGAGGGAGAGACCTAAGAGAAAGGGAGTGGGAGAAAAGGGGTTGGAGTGAGAGGGACTTATCTAGGTAGGGTGGAAGTGATAGAGGGAGAGAAAGAGGGGGGAGAGAGAGTTATCTAGGTAGGGTGCTAGAGGGAGAGACTTGAGAGATAGGGAGAGAGAGGGAGTGGGAGAGAAATAGAGGGAGTGAGAGAGAGAGAGAGAGAGTGGGAGATAATGGGTTGGAGTGAGAGAGACTTATCTAGGTAGGGTAGGAGAGAGAGAGAGAGAGTGTGTGTGTGTGTGTGTGTGTGCGTGTGTGTGTGTGTGTGTTACCTAGGTAGGGTGCTAGAGGGAGAGACCTGAGAGAGAGAGAGAGACCTAGGTAGGATGCCAAAGGGAGAGACTTGAGAGAGAGGGGGGGTGGGGGAGAGAGACTTGAGAGATAGGGAGAGGGAGTGGGAGAGGAGAGAGAGGGAGAGGGAAGGAGGGTCAGAGGGAGAGACTTGAGAGAGAGGGAGAGAGAGGGAGTGTGAGAGAGAGGGAGTGGGAGAGAGAGAAAGTGAGAGAGAGGGAGTGGGAGAGAGATAGAAAGAGGGAGACAGAGACAGAGACATAGAGACAGAGAGACAGAGACAAAGACAAAGAGAGAGAGAGATACCTAGGTAGGGTGCCTGATATGTGATTTTTTTTCAAAGAGAAGAGAAATATATAAATAACCCTTTGGAATTAAAAGGGAGATAGAAAATAAAGGATATAATGATCCTTTGGTTAAAAGAGAGATTATGTAGACTCTTTTAAAAAGAAGAATAATTATTTATTTAAATAATTATTAAAAGGTAACCTTTTGGTGAAAGGTTATGATGGTTTGGAAACCACCCCTTAAAAGGATATATAAATCATTCATGCGAGACTTGGGAAAGGCATGGAAAGATGGAGAACATTCAGGGAGAAAAGAGAAAATGGAAAGAGGAACTCAAAAGGACACAAAGGAGTGAAGGTTAGGGTCTAGGTGGGAATTTTAACATTAGGAGAAGGGGCACACAATGTGTGTCCAACTCGGGGTACATCATACACCCAGAAGTGTCTTGGTCAGGGTTGAGTTTATGCCATGAAGGCAAGTTTGGTTCTATGCAAGAATTGATTCCTTTGAGGGTGTTTATGTTGGGAAACAACCTAGGTCCATAACCATTCCTTTGAGTGCTAGATTTCCTCTGAGTGCTAGATAGCAGTGTTTCCATGACTTTAAGATAAGTATTGAGAACCATTGATTCAATAATATTGGGAATATTACCTATATGATTTGGTGTTAATATGATTAATCTATGTGGAGGTGCTATTTCATTTACTATGTTGATTATTTAATTGTCACATGTTTGTAGCTTACATTAATTATTCATATTTATTTTGATATATTACATTATAATTTTTTTATTTTTTATTTTAAAAGTGGGAAGCCACTATAAGGATTGTATTGGTTAAAAGGAAAATTACATAAGGCAGAGTGACTAAAATCCCTCCGGGCAAGGTTGCCACAGGAGCCTGCCAAACGAATTTACATTGCATAGCATCAAGAAACAACAGCAATACAAAAATTTCTCAGTCCTTCCAAGAGAGATTACAAAACTTTCAAAGCCAAACATTCTAATAGACAGGGTATTCAAAAGAACCAGCATTTGTATAGCTGATGATAGAGAGAATTTACAGAGAAAACCCAACAGAAAAAATATGTAGAACAAAACTAGTAAATACCGCTCTCAGCCGACGAAGCAAGATCAATGGGGGTAGAAAAATATGGTTCACAGAAGGGATCCTCCAATGCATGCCTGTGCAAAAACCTGACTGCCTTGAATAGAGACCTTACTTTAGCCACAAAACAACAGCCCAAGGATGCATGAAGACGACGGAGCCAGTGCCTGAATCGAGAGGAACGAAATGCCACCAAGTCTTGAACCATATTAGTTAAAAGAGAGCGTAGCACCGAAGAGGATAGAAATGCTTCATGACAAAAAATGCCACTAAATTAGTCCTAGCACGAAGGTTATAGGACTCCAACACTGTATCAAGCATATACATGGGGCAAACATGAGGAAGAAGAAAGCTCCCTGCAATGAATTTGACAATCTTATTGCACCAAAGAATATCCATCAGATTAGAGAGAAAAAGAGAAACAAGTTCATACAGCAAAGACTGGGGTTGCATCTCAAGCCATTCCCTGTTAAGCACTTTGATGAGAGCTTTCTCAACTAGCGAACAATGCACCACAAAGGCAGTGCGAATCAATTCCTCCGAGCTATGATAGAGAACCCGAATTTCAAAATACTTGGGAGGAATATAGATGCGAAAGAGACTGTCCATGATAACACCCAGGAAGATTATGCTTTACCAGAGCAGACAATAGAGAAGACGAAAATGGCAAAGAAATATCACCAAAAGTCTATAATGAGAGCCATTAAAAGCATTAGATGACGCCACTGAAAGATGAAGTGACAAGCATTTAAAAGAACATGTGTGTTATAACATAAACTTGTATGGAGACCCAGTCATTTCCATACAGCCCAAGGCCCATACACACTGATCCAAAGGATGCTAACTGAAGGCATGAACAGGTGTTGGGAGAGAAAAAATTCACCAAAACAAATGCAAGGATTAAAGTCATAGCCAAATCTCCCGTAATCGCCATCAATACTCCCGTAATGAATACCCACACGTGCCAAGACAGAAGCCAACATAGCAACCCTGACAATGAAGGACACAAATCGCATGTCAATTGATGACATCACGCATGCCACCTAGTACTGAAAGAGGAGCCAAAGTACTCTTGAAGAGATTACAATCCCACCAACAATGACAAGGGTGGCGAAAGGACCCAGTTGCCACGCAATCAAAAACCCCTAAGAACCAGCTCATCACAATCACCTGCAGATGTTAGAAAGGCCCGATCCAAACAAGCAATACATGGACATCCAGCAGGGCAACCAAAATATTGAGGATCAAAGAAGAAAGATGTCATGAAGACCGTTTGAGGAACTAAGGGGACGTCAAGGGGGCCATTCAAGCAAGAATGTCATGAGGACCGTTGAGGAGATCGAAAAACCAAGATTGACGTCATCGAGACCCTCCTGAAATGCCATACCCAAGTGAAATCAAGACTCTCAAACATCATGGAGATCGTCTAGAGAGCCTAAACCCGAGCCCAATATGTCAAGAAGACCATCCATCATTCCTCATACAAGGATGCCAAGGGGACCATCCGACGAGGTAGATATATAACTAAGGATTTCATGGGGACCATCCAATAATCCTCTTACATGGACGTCAAGGGGACCGTCCGAAGAGCCAAGACCAAAGCCAAGGATGTCATGAAGACCATCCAAATATCCTCATAAAGGGACATCAAGGGGATCGCCCACCAAGGATGTCAAGGAGACCATCCAACAATCTTCAATCAAGGATGTCAAGGGGACCATCCGAGGAACCAAAACTAGAGCCAGGGATGTCATGATGGCCATCCAACAATCCTCATGTGTGGATGTCGAGAGGACCATCCAAGAAACCAAAGTAGGGACATCGTGGGGACCGTCCAAAAAACTAGAACCAGGGGTGCCAAAGTACCAACCAATATTTCAAAACAGGGACGTCGAGGGGACCGTCCATTATGACAAATAAGATGAGCTACGAGAACCATGAAAACATTAGTCCAATAAATCATACAAATCATCATGTGAAAAATAAGTAGGAGGAAGAGATAGGTCAATTACCCTATTAGCCAGTTTGTCCGCCACCATATTTGCCTCTTTGAAGCAGTGCTGGATGTGGTAATCTGAATTTTTTTGAAGCAAGTCAATAGCATGGTTCAACAAATACTTGAGATGTTAGGCCCCAATCTCCATTTTAGCAAGAGCATTTGCAACAATTTGAGAATCACCTTCAATAACAAGCTAAGATATTTTACAACTGATTGCCAATTGCAGACCTAATATTAAAGCAGTAAGCTCGACCATATTATTTGTACCAAAATTTAGCAATTGACAGGAGGCTTTAACAATAGATCCCAAGTGATCCCTAAGAACCACACTTGCCCTAGACAAACTCAGGTTGTCACGGGAAGCACCATCAAAATTCAATTTAACCCAACCAACTGGAGGAGGAGAACACTTGATCAAATTTCTCTTAACAACCAAGTTGCAAGTGCAAATCGAGCCCTAAACTGGGGGAGGTTTGAGCAAAGTCCAAATCTTAAGCACCCTATAATCCCAAGTAGAAAAAGTGTTTAAAAAGTGCAATTGCTCAAAAATAAAAGACATCACAACTTTAGAAATGGAGGCTTCAATCTTCAGAATTATCTGATCAATAGTTGAAGCTTTTTTCTTAAAAATCTTGTTGTTTCTCTCAAGCTAAATATTCCATATGATCAATGATGGACTAATCTCCCAGATACATGCATACACTGAGGACTTGAATAATGAGGGCCAACACTAATAAAGTTGCAAAAGAGTACTTGGGAGGGGCCCAAACCAATTTAGTTTACTTTGAAGCTAGATCCAACAACTTTGAGCAAAGTCACAAGATAGCAACAAGTGATCAGAGCATTCAAAAGCTCTTCCACAAAGAACACAAGGAAAGAGAGGAGTAATACCCAAACGATCTAGCCTCATACCAATTATGACTTTGTTTTTTAAGGCTGGCCAAGTGAAGGCTCCCACCTTGGGGAGTACCTTTCCAATTGTAAGAGAGACATGTGTAACCTTCTTTCATCATGTAAGAGCTTGATTTTGATTTTACCCAAACAATCTCATCATCCCTTTTGTAGTACCCCTCCATTCTCAATTGGGATGTACAGGTAGTCTGGCTAAGGAATCAGAAGAGGAAGATGGGACAAGAGCTTCTAATGGTATTTTTGTGAGTATGATATTACATTATGATTGCATTTAATTGGTGATGCTTTTATATAGATGCAGTATTAGGTGGTGATGCAGTGAATTAGTAATTGTTCATGATGATATGAGGTGATTTGTATATCTTAGTGATGTTGTTTTATATTCAATGTTGTAGTTGCTAATGTGGTTATGGTGAGGGGATGGCATAGCATCACTTGTTCGCGAGTGCCCTGCTACATTGTGATTCCTTCTCACGAGGTGCTTGTATTTAAATAGATATATTGTGCACAACATTGTTTGTATGCAAGATTGCAGGTACATAGTCTCAATTCAACCTACTTCAGCAGGACAGGTCAAGCACCTATAACCCAACGGTATAATGTTGAAACAAAGGTGGCAATGAAGTCATCCCATCCTATGATGTCAGACCGTCTTGTTTAAATGGTTTTGTGCGTTCTTGTAATTGTCGTTCTTTGTGGTTCATGTTTGTGTCTTGTCGTACATTATTTATGTTGGTATTTTATAAGTTGTGATTGAATTAATTAAATAAGAGTAATATTGTTTATTAAAATGTTAGATTAAATTGTATTTAAATATTTAAATGTTTTATTTATTTTTAAAAGTCATGTATTTTATTGAATGTTAATTAAAGATTAAATTGTGTTTTGTTATTTTAATTAATTATCTTGTTGAGGATAATTATTAAAATAAATTATTTAAATAAATTAGATAATGTGCTTTGCAAGTAAAGTTGTAAAAATAGAAATTAAAACAAAAAATATATTGAAGAATAGAAAAATAAATAAATAAATAAAAGGATGGAAAAAGATGAAAGAACGAATGTGATTTGATATTTAACTGAAAAGCTTGCTTTTAAAGATACAATTTCTTTTATTGATGATTTTTTTAGAGCTTTTGCAATGGAATGGTATTATCTTTTATTTAATTGAAATTTTTGGGGAGTTTTTCACATAGAGGATTATTGAGACAAGGGTTGCACAAAATAATTGTTCTCTACTGTTGAGTCTTCTGAAGTTTTCTGTTATCATTAGTTCTTCTGAATTCTTGAAAGGGGGTTTTTCAATCTTTTGCTTGTATTATGTTGGAGAGAATTTTCTGAATAAAGAATTGGATTCAAATTTGAGCTCGGTATTCTGGAAAGGAGGTTTCGAAGCCGGAACGAGAAGATCGTCGAAGAGGCCAACAGAAACAAGCAAACAACATCAGATTCTCAAATAAGCGCAGGACTCCAGGTCTCACTTGTATTCTCTTTTAGCTTTCAGTTTCAGAGAAAAATATAAGAATAGTTAAAATATGACTTGTGTGAGAAAAGAAAACTTTAGATTGAATTGAAAGTTAATGAAATAAATTAAAATAGTTTCTGAAAGTTTACTGTTGTTTTAAAAAAAAATACATCTTCTAGATTGTCCAATTTGTCTATGGGTTAGTAGGAAAGAAAACGTTTTAATCCCTTTGAAAACAAATGAAGTTTTGGTTTTATATTTAGGTATATATATATATCTGTGTGTATACTATCGGTATCCTCTTCTGTTGTTGATCTTGGAGAATATATATATATATTCTTTATTTTTATTAAATTATATTATGTGCACTTATATTGAAAATCGTGCTTATGAAATTGAGTTTATGGCCGAAATAGCCATCGACGTTCTGTACCTGAGAAGGGACGGAAGCTTGTTATTTTTATAAAAAAAAAATTATGTTGTATATGGGTTCGGGGGGTTTGGCTGGGCTGTACCCTACCCCTACCCCCTACGGCTACGACTGTCGCAGCAGTCCGTAACAGTCTGCTGTGTGCAGCAGTCAGTAAGGACTGCTATGTACAGCAGCCGTCGGACTGTTGTACAGTCCGCTATGGCCGGCAGCTTTTGGTAATGGCGTTTGATTTATATATATATATTTTAAATGTTTGTTATTTATATAATTTTTTTATTATATTTTTAAATATAGGTTAAAGTTTATAGTAATATTAATATTATTTTATATATATATATTAATATTATTAATAATGTTTTTTTTTTTTATGGAGTATATTATAAAATGTAGAATTCTGGAAGTATTTGAATGACAAACAAAATTAACTAAAAATGAAAAAATTATTGTGCCTCTTTTCATAATCTTCATCGAGTTAAATTGATATGGTGTCTTGGGATCACGATTTGTGTGTTATTTTGTTATTGTTTTGTCTTTTATTGTGATGTCGGAACCCCGTTGTAAAGTGTGAGTTCAATTTTAGTTGTTGTTAAACTTGGTCTTC